>JAUBNQ010000006.1:10264329-10287794 GCA_032353495.1 Ctenopoma kingsleyae
TGAAATACAAACAAAAATAAAAGTGTAATCTGATCTAATAAACTATGATAACTCTGCAGCTATTTAATGAGGCATCAGCATTCAGACCACCCGAGCACATGCATGCTCTAACTGCCGCAAAACTCTAATTTAACTTTCTCATCATTTAAAGCCGTGCCCTAAACTGCACAGTCTGGAATGGACAAACCTGAGGCCTTTTATATCCTTCATTAGGTTTGCAGCAGAAATAAATTAGCAGTATCACTGCAACCACAGCAGTATCCAGCCAGAGATCGACTAATGCTTTGCAATTCTCCATAAAACTCACATTCCAGCATGATATACTCCTACTACACTGGTGTCTCACATAAAATGAGCTTCACAGGAATTTGGACAGACATACAGTGATGTTTGGCTCTGTGCCGTTATTACTTTAGATGTGAAACAGCACAGCTGCTATTACTTTCATACCCAGACTGTCACCTTTAATGGATATGTTCTCCTACACGAAATAAGAAGCTGGAGAACTTCTGACACATTTTGTCCATATTACACAGTGCCAGTGCACCAAAATCTGTGCAGAGTATCAGTTGATAAAATGAAATAAAATCACAGTTTGCCTGTTTTTGGAGGAATGTTTGATAAGAGTTAAATACTTTTCTATGCTTTAAATGTTACTTAAATATTTAGAAAGATACTTTTTGCCTTTATTTGATACTTTGACCATATAGAATAAAAAAACACCAGGTGATGTTAATGTTTTACTGTATGATCACTGTATACTCCACCATGATATACTGTGTTGATTAATATAAAAATAATTGCATAATAAATTGCAATCACACTATTGATTAAAAAAAATAAGATTGAAAACAAGATATAATAAGATTATTTTCCAAAATTGTTCTTCAAATGAACAAAGCACTTTACAAATCTGGTCTACCAAATGCAAGTAACTGGGGGTTCAGTGTGTTGCCCAAGAACAACATGTGAACAGAGGGAGCTAGTAACCCTGCAGATAGTTGACAACCTACTCTACAAATGGAGCCACGGCAAACTGTCTTTTGATCCCTGAATGAATAGATATTTGAAATTTTGTGTAAAGATAATAAAAAAAATCAAAACCGTGTGAGACCCAAAAACTGTTTTCCTACCCTGAGTCACAAGCAGATCACAACCACCTGAGTGATGAATGTGTTTGTGTCTTCATATTGTCTGACAGAGATTTGAAATATTGCTTTATTAAATTAGCTTGGAGCTATCCTTGCAGTGTGCAAATCTTTTGTTCTGTTTTTAATAAAATACTAGAAGAAGAATTTCTAATAGACATCTGTTTCAGACAGACTTGAGTACAATAAACAAAGAAATATTCAACAGAATATAGTGAGACACCTTAACAGCTGGTAAACATCAACTGTCAAACCTAGATCTTACTGCAGCAGTTTGTTTTTTTTGCCTTAAGCAAGACAGAATCCCAAAAAATAAAAACTGATATTATTTACAAGTCAAAACATATTTTTTAGATCTTTGTGGTATGTAAGAGAGAGGGACAAAAGCCGTAAGAAAAAATCTTTAATCTCATTTACGACCTTGAGAACTTCAAATAGGATAAGAAATGTAGGAAATTGGTCAAAATTGTATACTGGTGTTAAAACAAGCAATCTAGACAAACACATGATCTTCTTTAGAACTGTGTTTTCCACTGGGGAAGTTCACCTGATGTGTTTCCAGTACTTTTTTGGTAATGTTATTTGGAAAGAGAAAAAAGAAACGGATGAAGAACAGAAATAACTTTGCTTTATGTTCTCATGTATGGACTGTATATAAATTACTATTCCTTACCAATAGTTGTCCTTGGATCGACCAGTGGTAGTAGAGACAGGAGTGCGTTTGTTCGTTGTGCCTACAACTTAAACAAAAAGTTGCAAAATCTTTAAATGGGTGCATTCCTATTTTCAGATAGATCAGATTTCAGATCAGAGCACTGTGGATAAAGCATTTCAGATTTGAAGACTTCTTGCACTTGTGGCAACAAGCCTTGTCAGCTACGATTCTAGTGAATTGTAACCAGACCTTTGCGTGTTTAGTCTGCCTGCTATTCTCGCTAAGAGCATGGTCTCTGTGTCTGTGCGTACTGCAGCATATGACAGAGGGCTGCCCTCTCTCACAGGCTCTCTGAAAGATCTCTCCTCTGGATTAGGAATAGTGAACATGCATCGTAGATGGATATCATAGAAAGGGTGAGATAAAATGTGCAAAATAACTTTAATGTGACAATAATAAATAGTAGGTGCAATTTCTTTAGTACTGACATCAGAACTGGACCATATGTTGTGTTACGATGTTATGGTCTCGTATTTTAGCTCCAGTGCTCGTTTCAGAATGAGAATCTTTATTGTCATTGTAGCAATGAGACGTACAACGAAAGTAAGGTGCAATTTTTCAGTGCAAGACACAATCACTCTAGTTAAAAGCTAAGATAAATAAATATATAAAGAGAAAGGAATAAAATAAGTACCTAAACACTGTTTTTTCATTCATACATATGTCATATTGCACTTTTACCTTAGCTGGTGTTGGCTTAAAGCTGTATTGTAAACAAACTGTATTGTACTGTAAACATGAAAGGTGCACTGGGTCAGATTGACCACTTAGCAGTATTCAGCATGTTGATGGCTAAAGGACAAAAACTGCTTCTTAGTCTGTTTGTTTTAGTCTTTATGGATCTGAAATGTCTGCCTGAGGGCAGGTTCAAACAGTACATGTCCTGGGTGTGATGGGTCCTGAAGAAATTTCTTTATTCCTGAGACAACAGGAACTCTGCCGTTCTTCAAGTGAGGGGAGAAGACAGTCGACTATCCGCTGGGCGACCTTAATGACCCTGTGGAGCTCTTTCCTCTGTGCTACTTTGTACAGATTGATACTGGGTTTCTGTATCCATCCCAACTTGACAATTTTGTCTTTTGTGTTAATGTTTAAGGTTCTTGTTTGTCCACTCTGGCATCAAATGTTATTGTGCTCTGACAAGTATGATAAATGCAACAAAATTTTCCCTTAAGCCCAGCCGCATGGGGCAGAATGACAGGGTGGCAGACCTGTTTACAGAGACAAGGCTTCATTTTGTATCCACATCATGTGAAATATGTCTGTAGTCCCTGCATGTCTCCGTGACATGTGCCTGTAAAACATCTTAACTGGAGGTCACCTGACTGATCACCTCTGGTCTTTGGCTTGAACTTGAAAAAAGTCAAAGAGTTCCAGCTTGAGGATCTCGGTGTGTTCTTTGGCTCATGTGGGGAAAATTCCCTCAAAGTAAAACTGGTAGACATCAAAGCCTTTTTCTACACAAATTCTATGTGATGGCATCTTGAAGCACAGCAAACAGGCCATTGTGTGTGTGTGTGTGTGTGTGTGTATGTGTATGTGTGTTGTGGCTGCACATGGTCAGCACAATTACTGAACATCAAAGGCTACTAACATCTCTGCTGTCATCCCCTGTCGATTTTTCCAAACTGAATCATCCTGCAAGGTAAACGGAGAACTGGCTACACGGATAGTGCAGAGGAGGAAGAAGAGGGTGAGAGATGAAGAGGGAAATAAAGATGAGTAAAGAGGCCTGTTTTGAAGGCAGGCAATATAATGGAGAAAAGTGGCTGAGGAGAAGATTAGGGTTGATAGTGGGGTGGAACAAAGTGGCTCTGACTGAAGGTCTGAAAAGAGGTGACCAGAGATGTGGGCAGGTGAATCCACATCATAAAGAAGGAGAATGGATTTGCATATGGAGCAGCTCATACCTTCGAGACAGCTCCAGCGCTCACAGCTGGCAGACTGACAGCACTGGGCAGGTGTGAAGCTCGACACTGTGGCTCATTCGGAAAGTGACACTTAACGAGTGGTGGGTGTGTGTGTGTGTGTGTGTGTGTGTGTGTGCACGTGTGCACCAGTAACCATTCATCTTAAACAGCCCTTTGTGCAACAGCCTTCGAAAATAGAGATATAGTCATCAGTTCTCTCTCTTTTCCCTCAGCATATCAGTCTGTGTCCTTCTTTCTAATTGCCATTCCCTTCTCTGCAGTTTTTAAGTGCTTCATCGAGTGAACATTGAACATTCATGCAATTACATTATATGAAAACCTGAAGTGCTGTGTGTGTCTGTACTGATGACTGATTTTAGGACCAGTTTCATTATCTGTGAATCTCAACATTGCAGCAAAACGTTCTTCATGACCATGTTTAACTTGTCACACTGTTGCTTGGCTAATACAGTTGGTGGGCTGTTCTTCACTCTGAAACATTCTTGCTCTGACAAACCTAAATGAATGCATCCATCAATATTCCCTGTGGCTTCCCGTCTTGCTTTATTCCTGTCATTTCACTGGTGGCAACAAAAGCAGCAAATATTTAACAGGCAGCACAGATTGGTGAAGTTAAGGTCAATATATTTTGTCATCTCTCTTTTATTTAATATAATATGCTTTTTGAAATGTTTTACCATATTACCAAATGACGTTAAATTCCAGCTCATTGTTATGTATTTGAGTGTTGAGCCAATATTACCTGCTGTTTCTCTTTGTCAAAAGAAAACAGAAAAGCAGTTTAGAAATGTCTGACGATTCTCAGTCATTCAGGTTGTGGTTATCCCGAAAAGCATGTTTTGGGACAGCTTAGAAATGTTCAGTAACCCGTCCTTCTCCTCTTTTCACTAAGTCACTCATAGGCAAATCTAATATTAATTATTAGTGAAAGTGAAATAACTATTAAAAGAAGGTGTAACACTTCAAGCTGTAGGTCGGGGTGCGTGTTGTGCTACGCGTCTTTATTTACATACTATGCTATGACTGGATGATTGTTTCCATCACCAGGAGACAAAGTCTACACTTTTTTTTACATGTTCTTCTTTTGCAGTAATTTACATGACGCAACGTGTTAAACACACATAACATGAAGAAGATTGCACAATTAGCTTTTTGTCTGTTTTGTTTAAAATTCATCCATGTCAGGTAGTAACGTTGAGCCTTTCTTAACTTTCCTCTAACACGTTGCTGGAGTCCTTTTGTCTCTGTCTTTGACAGTGGCGTGCACTGAGCAACAACACTAAATTTCCATTGACAATTAATACCTGCTGTTCCTGCACCAGTGATTTGTTGTAGGTGGTGTGAGCCCTGCATAAAGTTATAACACTTCTGAGTAATGAGTTTACCTTATTCAGTTGTTGCATTCTGGAGAGATAAACAAAAAACTATGTTTGAATAATACAGTTCTGGGGTGTCACTGTAATATTCACTTTAACATTACATTTAGGGAGTGATTGGCCATGAAGCATCATGTTGACAAGGTGTTGAATATAGATGTATGAAAATACAGTGGTTGGATTGGGTTTTGTGACAGCTCAGTGGACAGTGTAGCATGCTGTTTATTCATTGCATAGCTTCAAATCCATTGTTGCCTATCGTCCCACCTGTCTCTTCCATCTGTCCTGTTATTCTTCTACGCCATCTAACAAAACTGGAAGACTATAAAGGAAAAACCAAACAAAATTTTTGGGAAAGTTGGAAAATAATTTCCCTTAGGGAACGCAAACACTGCAAATTGATGGCTACAAAATCTGCTTGCATTTTCCCAAGTGAGAATTGGGGAAAAAAAAAACAAAACATTCATGCAAAACAGTATTTCACAAGAAAAGCAATTTCTGCCTGGTCTTCCTTCACCTCCATGTCCCAGCTCACAAAACTGCTCCTGATGGATTGAGTGGTAATTGAGTTTTTCACTGACCCCTCGCTTTTCATCAGCAGAAGAATCACACCTCAGCGGCAGGAAAGCAAACCTCTCTGGGCTGTATTTATTCCAGACAGGTGCGCTGATTGCAGCTGCTTTCTTCAGTCTAACATGATGTCTTATTGCCATTACTTAATTCCCCCCTCAGTCATCATGTTCTGACTCACTGAAAAGGGTGGATACCTCTCCCTCCGTTCTCTCAAGCTCTGCTGCATCCACAGCTTCCTCGGCTCTCTCATATACTATATACCCTAAATGTGACCACAAGAACTAAACCTTTACAAATGAATACATATTCGTACATGTAGGTATTATTATTGCACCAGATTGTTTGGGATTAGGAATTGACTAATAGATTTTGCAATCTGAAGCTGTAAAAATTCTGCAAAAGCTGAACTTATTCTAGCATCATCTTACTGTGGCTTACATTTTCCTACACATCGTCTTTGTTTCGGTTTCAGTGGATCATTGTGGAAAGTGAGGGTTTATTCCTGATGTGACCCCAGACAGAAACGTTCTTTACAGAAAGTTTTTTCCACCTGTTTTTCAAGCGCCAGTCTGAATTTATTCTCAGAAAAATGTACTTTATCCTTTCTCATTCTTTTCAATTACTTTGCAGAAAGACTTCACATGGCAAATTGAATGGCATAATAACACCACCACCACAGAGCACAGAGAGGGGAGCTGAACACATGAATTATTCTTGTTAATAAAAATTCACGAACATGTGTTGGCTTGTGTTTTTGTGAGGGTGTGCATGGATCCTTGTGAATTCAGATGTTTTCAGAGCGGCAGTGTTTATTATATTTAGTATCATCAGTGCTTATCTCTCAGTTCAGAAATGCTGAGGCAAGAGGCTTTCAGATGACATATTATGAATAAAAAATAGAATCAGGCTTATACAGATGTTTTGGCAACTATTTATTCAACAATTTTCATTTCATACATGAGAACAAACTAAATTAAATAGAATAAATCCCACAGACAATGGGAGAAAAACACCTCTATTATGGTGCTATATATTGAACCAAGCTCCCTCAGTGCAGCTTGATATGAAACCCCTTATTTCACCACGGTACACCAGAAGCCGAACTAACATGTCTAGCTCTAATCCTGATCTTTACTGTGGATATTTTGTATTTAGTGAGTGGTAGTGGATGAAAAAACTAAAAACTAACCAAAAACTGATATACATAAAGATCCATGTTGCTACAAGAAAAACAAGAAGCATCAAACTGTTCACATACGTAAGCTCAAATGAGATAACATTGTGTATAAACACAACCTCATTACTATCATTTACTGAAAGTCATGATTATTTGCAGCATTTTTTTCTAAATATCAGTATTTCAAGTCAGTGATCATATCAAAAACAGCTTCTTAATGACAGGAAGGTGACAGAGTTACTGAAGAATCACTGAATAATTTTATTAACATTGTGATAATCTTAAACTCATCAAATACATGGTGTCAGCATACAGGGACAAGCAGAATTAGAAGTGCTCACAAGTCCCCATTGTAAGACAGAAACAAAGAAGGAAAAAAAAAAAACAAACCTAAATGAAAAATATTCCTGAGATGCAAAAGAAAAGAAACGGATAATAAAAAAAAATAAACATCACTACATGTGATTGTGTCACATGTTGCTGTCATTGTGACAATATGAGGATTGGGCTGATTGATTCTAGTGTCAATATTGCAGAGGAACAAAGAAGTGCACTGAAGCCAACCTGTACAGCAGGGACATACGGAGGGTCAGAGAAGGAGAGATGGGACTAGACTGGGTCATTTAGTAAACAAAACCATTAAAAGCACAACTTAAAATGTAAACCAATACAGTTAAAAAAATCTAGATTTATTAAGACTCAAAGTAACCATTAATTTCATTCTCATCCCTTTATCATCAGGGATTCAGAGTCGATATTTTCTTTGATATGGGCCTCTAATTTCGTGACACTAGGGACAAGTGCAATTGCTAGTGCAAACACGAGACCAAATGCAAGTGTGTGCCTGACTTACTGCAATGTTTTGTTTTTGACCAGAGTTGATTCAGGATCAGTGCATCTGGGAGAAAAGGCTGTAGCAGGATGAATACACAATGCAGTATCAGCACATGGATTTTGGACAAGCTTCAATCACATCAACTAGTATCATGCCTCTGGTAGGAGATGGTAGGAGGTGGGTAAAGGCACAACCCATACGTGCAGAGTTGCAAGGCACAAATAAATGGCTCTCCAAATACTGTATGTAGCCAAAGATGTCACTTTTTTGTTGAATTTACATTGCCGGATACACTAAAATGTTGGTTTATTTTATTAGATAGAGATATCACTGCAATAGTCAACACTGCCAGCAGCTTAAAGTATAATACAATTTGCTTTTAATTATTACTGTTTTTTGCCTGAGGCATACACACGTACTTCTCCTGCGTGATGCCTGCAGGTTCTATCTGCAAGCAGTTGTGAAACAACATTGGTGTAAAATACCTATTATTCTGACCCATTATAAACGGCTTCCGTCACAATAAAAGTTGTATTTAAAAATAAGCTCATTTAAATCTGTTGAATTAAAACAAAAAAACAGGTAATTACTGTGAAAGAGCCTCAGCATATACTGTATAGTTTGTAACTTTGTACAAGTTTTATGTGCCTTCGCCAACATGAATATAATTCACAAAAGTGTTTGCAATTTAATGCCAAAATTGCAACCACCATGCACTGCTTAATCTGCATAAACGCATAACATCAGCTGCACGACTCCCACCCTCAGTAGAAGAAGGTGAGTTAATTTGAAGCCAAGAAATGATCAAACAGAGACAAAAGCAAAAAAAAAAAAAGGATTCTAGCCCAATGAAAATGGCACTGTCACTGTGGTATAGGATTCACTGTCTTGGTGCCAGAATGAAATTAGAGGCCCATGATGCTGTGGATATTATCCAAACTGATATATGATGGAAAGCAAAGAGGCAACAAGTTTAAAGCTTTGTTTTAACCAACAACAACAAAGAAATACGACAAATAACTGACCCCAACATGTAACAGAACTACTGTTGTTTCTGTCATACTGAGATAGTGCATGATGGTATGTGCCAGGCTGTTAAAACAACAAATTAAAAAAAGATTGACATTTGGTCTAACTATTATAAAAAGCCATTTGCAACAAATTAGCTCATTACTATCATGTCAAAACAAATATTTACATGTGATTTTTAGAAAAAAAGCAAAACAAATTTTACCACTTACGAAGAAGAATCCATCAAATTATTCAGAGTGCATAATTCAGTAAATGGCACCTGTTTCATTTCTAATGCAAACACTAATTCACTGTAGACCTGGATATTTATCAGTGCTCATTTAATATAAACAGCCTTTTCTCTTCATCTAATCAACAAATCTATTTGACTGCTCTGACTGTTATTTCTAATGTGGATACATAGGCGTGAAGTGACAGAAAATGTGATTGACACATCACAGGTTCAAGACAATGAAAAGACAGAGACAAACCAAAAAAAACTGAAAGAATGCATTACATCATTGTGATCAACGTATCTATACACAAGTGATATAAAAAGTTTCTAAAGACCAGAGCCAGACTAGAACACTTCAGCTAGTTTATGGTGAGGCTGAAGTTATACCTGTAAATTGTGTATTGATTGAAGTGAAATTGTAAAATATGGAAATGGCAATGGCAAGGCTTCTGTATTAAAAAAATACATTTAAAATGTAATGTGCAACCTAAATCCTACATGAGGCAAAAACTGAGGTGATCGATCTAATGATTCCCAACTTGTGATTCATTCCAGCAGTCCTTGACTTATAACACATAGGGAAAAACCTTACTTTGTGACCTTATTTGCATAATGTTGTAAATTGGCCACCGAATTGATGGCAGCTGGGCCCACTATTTTATTGCCCTTGGTAATAATTTGGTTCCTCTTAGCAAATTACTGCCTTTCCTTTAGGTCTTTCATTCCAGACGCCACAGTGTTTAATGCTCTTTTACAGGAGAGAAAACCAGCCAAATTTCTGCAAACTGATGAAAGCTGAATACTGGGGACATATGACAAGAAACTTAAATAGTTTACTACAATATGTCATGTTTGTCTTAGTGTGTGTAAAACTTTCATTGCCTCCAGCATAAAAATAATGTTTCTTTTAACATATTTCAATTTCGATTTGCATTTTAAGGTTCTACTTTTGTGGACAACAGGACACTTTACAGGGCATCAACATTTGTTTCACATCATTTTTGTAATTTTTCCCTCTTCATAGTCATATTTTTATCACGTTTTTACACCAAATCCTTCAGATTTGTAGCACTTAAAAGCATGCCACAAACAAAAATGTTTTCTGAAGTTAAGCTACAAACATACTTTCCTTGTAGTTCTCTTTTAAATAAATTCAATTCAGATAAATTAAACATGAAAATGTATGGAAAAACAAACATGCTTATGTGTGTTACCAAAGTTTTGTGTCCTACATTATATATACATACCTTGTGCCAAAACAAAATCCTTTTGTTTAAACTATTTATAATGGGGTTCAGCAATGAAAAATGGGAAAAAAAGTAAATAAAATGGCTAATATACAAATTTGAAGGAATACTGGAATCCAGAATTTAACAGCAATTTTCACAATCAATCACATTTTAGCAGACACAATATACAGCAGGGAGATTAGAATTGTTTAAACCAAAAGTATTAGAAACATTTATTTGTATATAAAAACATGATTTAGCTTACATTTTCAAAAAAAGATGCACTGTATTGTTTTCTCCAGAATTGAATCAAAGACAGCCTTGTCATCTTTTACTATCCATTTGAACAGAACAACCATTCCCAAGGCGATCTAGTTGTTGGCAAAAGAACACACTTACTCATTCAGAAATGTTTGTGCTTCTATATTTGTCTTCAGGTTTTAGTTTTTGGAAAGGAGGCCCCTGCAGATTTATGACCCACCACACACAGACACACACACACACACACACGCACACACACACACACAGATGCGCACAATTTCCTTTTTTAATTTAGTTTTTCCTTTTTGCTTGAAGACCCCATGAAATGGAAATCAAAGTCTCATGGAGAGCGACTCTGACAAAACTGTAATAAAAAGAGCAGTTGCAGTTTGAGAGGTGAGAGAGATGTTGGTGATATCTACTGCTATGTCATAGTTAAGCTGATATTATCAATATCAGTAAAGCAATAATAGGATTAGTTACTCAACTGTGAGCCTGTAAATGAACAGAAATGTGAATACAAACCACGTGGAAAGCTGCCTGGACCTCAGCCTTACAAGAGGTATCAACAGAATGATTTTACTGAAGGTTAATTAATTTAACACTAAAATTCCTGTACAAACTAACTCTGTACCTGGTTTGTCAATATTAACTCTTAATGGTTTGTTTTACATTTCACAGGGTCCTTAAACCTTAAAATTATTTCAATGTAACATAAACGCAAACAAAAAATCTTCAAAGTTAAAAGCTAAACTCACTTCAATACTATTTATACAACTTTTAGAGAGAGGAGCTCTTTCTGTACACCTGAACACTTCATGTTGAGGAATAAACTACTGTAGTCTGTCAAGAGGACACTGAAGGTGTTGGTGTTTCAGTAAACTGCAGCCTGGATAGTGCAGGAATATACAGACAAAAGTGACAGCAGATTTAGGAAATGTTTTTTTTATAATGTATTTGATTGAGTTTATTTGATGGAATGCTTCATCTAGTGTCTTTCATATATATTTTTGGTGTGTATTCTCTGCTCTAAATAATACCACACTACCCTTTATTACCCCTACCCTAATAATGAAAATCATACACTTATCTGACAAATCTTGTTACAGTGTAACACTAAACCTTCTTATCTTACACAGGTCAACAGTTTAATTACAAGTCTATTTAGAGGGGATGGGGTTGGGGGAGGTGGCTCTAAAAGTATCGTATTCAGTGTGATAGGCATGTATAAGGCGTACACAGCACACATCTTCATTCAAATAAAAAATATGCAATGCATAATCAAAAGCTGTGAACTAAGCTATGAAATAATGGTCCAGTTAACCATCTACAAAGCATTTACATTGCTACTGACAGACGATACATGAAGGCATTGACAGAAGTTCAGTGGCGTCTGTATTTTTAGGCACCGTGTTGATGTGAGTTATGATATGTGTTTGTGGGTGTGTTTGAACAAATGGGACACGGCATGTGTTTGAGTGTCTGATTGGAGGGAAACGGCAGAGAACATGAGCAAAGGTTCATGTAAGAAGCAGTCATGGTAGATATACAGATTTCCAGGGTATCGAAGAAGAGGAAAAATATGAGAAAGGGAACCACTTCGGCAGCAACGACAAGCTGCCTGTGAAAACTGGTTGCCAGAAAGAAACAAAAAAAGAAATAAAGGTCAAGATGTGTATGACAGAAATGCGCTTAACAAAGGGTAATAACAGGAAAACACTTGTGGAACTTCTCTGTCTGTGGACAGCCTGCTGGTTCCTCATTGTCATGATGTGGGCAGGGGTCACAGGTGGAGAAGAAAAAGGGGAGACGGAGAAAAGAGATAGAGACCAGAGACACAGCTCCCTCTGCAGTCTAAATAAAGTATTCTTTCTTTTCTTCTGCGTGTGCATGGTTGCCCTCAGCGTTGATGATGGCTGTGTCAGCGTCGGGCGCATCGTCCGCTCCTTTGGCCTCGTTTGTCAAGTATGTTCCTGAGGAAACGAAAAACAAACCTATATCAAGGAAAACAAATACAGAGCAGCCCTGCACGGTGTTTGCTGCCTGAGGCAAAAAAACATCTGAAGACAACATCATTATTTATATATGGAATGATGAGAATGTAGGATAGTACAGCATATGCACATACAGCAGAGATAAAGTGTAAAAACCGAGTATCAACATGCACCTTTATTGTTCTCAGTGGTGACAGCATGGGCTTTAAGTTGTACTTCCAAATGAAAGTAATACTAAAATGTTGTTTCTCTTTCTTTAGCAGAAAGCGGGACTAAGCGTAATAGCCAGGTGCAGCATATATTTTCATATATTATCAGAATAACACTACTACTACTGAGAAATGTGTGAAAACATATCCATACTGTAGCAAAATAATTTAATATTAATAATTGCTGACCCTTCTTTTAATGCATTACTTCTTTTTGGGAGGTTAAAGTACTTATTTTGGTTCAGTTGCATTAATACTTGCAAGTGTAATGTTGCCATGGATTCATTGAGTTACTCTGAGGTAAACTATTTTTAACCTAAATTTACATTTTGGCAAATTGACACTATTAAAGTTAGCTATTAGCACTAACATCTATGACTATAAGTGTATTTGTGTACATTTATTCACAAAAGACATTGAATGTGACAATAATATACCCCAGTAATAATATTTAAAAAAAAACAAACATTTAATTTAACAGAATTGTCTATAGCACGTCCATCAATTAAGCCTTCATTCTATGTTTTCCCTTTAAGTATGTCATGCATTTGAAACTTGAGAATTGCTGAGGTACGCTGTCCAGTGGGACAAGTAGGACACGCTTCACTCGTTCCGTGAGTCCTGAGAGACTCAGGTCTGCTCCACTGTGGTTTTACCTTTATGCCTGGCCAGGTATCTTCCCAGAACAATGATTAAACACAAGGTGACAAAAACCACTACAGCCACCACTCCTCCGATCAAGGCATGGTCAGTGCTGTGCTGCCCCAGAGCATTGGGATCTGAGGAAAGAAAGTGAGAGACACAAAGAGAACAGATGAAGATACCAGTTGGTGATGTGAGGGCAGAGTAGCAAAATACAAAAATTACAATACAAAACAGAGCAAGGAGGATAGACAAGATTATTTCCAGCTTGTTCCTGTTCTAATGATTGTTCTAAGCTGCCGTCATTTGTCTCTCTCTTCACGTCATTCAGTCAGAGCAGAGCTACCTATCCCTCTGAGGATAATAACATGCAGTGAGAGAGGAAAAGAAATGGACACCACACTGACACAAAGAACAGCTACAGGCAGAAACATTCACCCTGTAAAATGCAGGAAAAAGAGGATGAAAGAGGGACTGGGAAAAAGGTGGTGAATAATTCAGGACCACCCCCATGGTGCCGCAGGAGTCCCCAACATGCAAACCAGGGCGGCAGTGGAAGACTAGTACACAGTAAATAAATCATCAAATAGAAAATAAAAAGGAAAGAATAATCTTTTTCTGTTTCTTAGTGAGGAAGGATTGTTGTTAGGAAAATAAATTAGGTGTTAGAGAGTGTTGGTTACAGGTTCCCAGCTGTTGGAAAAGCTGCAGAAATGATGATCGAGTCATGAGACAGTGAAGAATCTGTATGATGAGCTTATTCGTGTCTCATGCAAATACCCATCAAAGGTTTCTCATTTTTTCAACAATGGTTTATTTCTTTTTATTGAAATTATTTTTAACTTTTTACCTTCCATTTTTACAAAAAGCCTGGCTGCCTTGCTTGCAGGCAATTCAAGGTAAGAGTAAGGATGCGACGCAGGACGAACTATAGGTGAATCTAAAAAAAATTGACAGTGACAGCGGTGGAGGAGATGGGTAACGGAATAGCCTGTATTATTCATATCAGTCCATGACACCTGAGAAATTAGCACTCATCTCATTATGCTCCTGTGAGTGCCATGGCATGCCATATACAGCCCTGTCACTTTAAGCATCTATTTGTGTGTGTATGTGGGCTCATAATAACTAAAATATGGCAATGTCAGAGCAGGTTGAGCAGTGATGGAAAGGTAGTTTAAACATACAGCACACGTCGTATATTGACGCTGTTTCTCTTCAGTATTCTCCTTTTCTTTCTGTGTCCGCCCATGTGGCCAAATTGAACAGCTGGGCTGCTCTCGCTCCATAACTCTCCACGGTCTGAGTGACCAGGCCGTCACACTTCACCGCTTCCCAGTGGACAAACGCACACTCTCACTGAGACACACACTCATACACACAGACGTCTGTAGCGTGGTTTCACTGTGCTGCAGTTCTGCTTGGTCAGTGGAGCAGAGAGTAGAGGAATGTTCCCCCGATGCGGCCCAGAAGGCCGAGGACTCTGGCGTTTAGTTACACACATGGCTGTGTCTTCTGACCTCTATCTGTCAGGACAGTGAATGTTTTTCTTTTACCATCATACACACACTCTGTCTGATTGCTGCACCTTATTCCTGTTATTACAACCCAGCAGAGCTACAAATGAGCCTTGACCATACAGTTCTTGCTTATTGAGTGCTACACATGTTGGCCACACAATATGCTGGTGTCAAGTCTGCTGCTACTGCATCATGTTTGACTTTAAAGGAACACCTGTGACTTCAAGTGATGGCAGTGTGTCAGAGGTGTTGGGTATTTCATTTCTGTCTCACTGTTTCAAGGCCTCCACAGTATTGCTAAAAAGACTTTAAAATATGCGCTATTGCCTTACACTATGACTCATTTCAGTCATGTTTGGCCTGAAGATAACGACATACATAGAGCATTTATACTTGTGCGCTGGTGTGTTTGTGTCTGTGTTTGCAATTACACCACCAAACTGATAGCTGTCTGTGGGCTTCATATGACACTGTGTTGAGCTTCTTTGCCACTAGAGTGTCTAGGATGACTGCAACTCATAGTGAATATATGCTAAATGCATAATTACGTTCTACCTATGGCATAGACTACAAGTAGATTTAATGCAGAAGAATAAGTTAAGCTTTAGAAAGACCTCTGTAGCCCACTCCTCATCTCTGACATTGTTCTTACATTGTG
Organism: Ctenopoma kingsleyae; assembly: GCA_032353495.1. Lineage (NCBI taxonomy): Eukaryota > Metazoa > Chordata > Actinopteri > Anabantiformes > Anabantidae > Ctenopoma > Ctenopoma kingsleyae. The sequence goes on from JAUBNQ010000006.1 coordinate 10,279,844, forward strand.
ATACCAAATTAAAGGATTACACTTTCATTACACCTGAAGCCATTAGATTTCAGTAGACTATTTGAATACAGTATGCATCCTTTTTCAAATATATATATATTTTCCCTTTTTATTTAACTAGAAATATGCTCCACATATCTTAATGTGGAAGTGTGCTGCTAAAACCCCCAGTGATCCAGACTTACTGAAAGCACTCCCAGTAGTGCAGAGATATTTCCTTCTAAATAAGTGAGGCTCACCCTTTAAAGCAATCAGATAATTTCAATTATCTGTGCTTAATTAGCACGTTTTGAAACATTCCCATTTATTGTAATTTCATAATGATGACTGTCTGACATACTGGACAGAATTTGTTACGTGTGAAGAAGTGGAGCATAGCAGGGAGAAGGAGGGCTGGGTGGAGCAGAGTGGATGGATTTTGAGTCTGACGCTACCGCTGGCTTAAGTTGCATTTTGTAGCTTTACCTTACTCATGAACCAACATAAGCCTGTGACATAAAGTCATGTACTGTGTTCTTATGTATTCTGTTCTAGTCCACTGCTACTCACAGACAGAGAAATACAGCAACAGCATACAAAAACACACAGAGAAAGGAAATGAAAAAATACAGATTGATGGACAGGAAAAGGCTGAAATTTCAGTTGTGCAAAGATGGAAAAGTGAAAAAGAGAATGGGGAGAGGGATCTAGAGCAGGGGGTTATACATTTTTATAGCTCCAGAACACATTATCTTTTAATAAGGGCACATACATTCTACTCTGTGTGATTTAATATGAGAGTGTGGCAGAGCAAACTCCTCTTTTAATATTTATAACACTCCTTGTCATCTGGCCTTGTGAGTTGGGCTCGTTTAATAAATGAAAGGGGTTCAGGGCTTCTCTGAGCCACTGCTTGGCCGGACTGAACCATAAGTGTTATCTTAAACTGCCCCACTAATTCCTCATCTGATCTGTTTTACTGATCCTGGCTCCATATGAGGTCACTGTGAAAGGATATGTAATAGTGATATGATGTGGGTTTAGTGAGGATGTGCAAAGGCTGAAAATGGAAAGAGTCTAGTCATACTATCTGGTTAGATTAAATGACCATAAATATCATCACATTTCAAGCATACTACACATTGAAATAAAAGCCTGCATAAAATATGAATAGGCCTGCTGACCTATTGGTCAAATATCTAGAACGTTTCACTGTTCATCACACAATTCTGACTAAACTAAACAGTCATTAGTCCTTGGCAGGTCACAAAAAGGTGGTACACAGATTTGAAAATTATGTGCATTAGGAACATTATTAGTTCAAATGAAAGCTCATATATTTCACCAAGGGCGCAGTTGGAGATGAATGATGAGCATAGAAGGAAAGCCTATCCTCTGCCTCACTCATTTCCATTTCATACTTTCATACTACCATCATCTGCAAAATCTTACATTAAGTGCGGAACTCTAGTTACTTCACACCTGCATAAACTGCAAATGATAAATCTATTAAATATCTGACTGGAGTAGCTGAGCAGTTGCCTCGACTGGTGTAGTTAATTGAAGATGATCCTGCTTGTTAAATGCAACTTACTGTATGTCTGTATGTAATTTTTGTCCTTATCTCATTCTTCAAACACCACATTTGCTGTCAATGTCTGGAGAACTTCAGAAGAGATGCGTTCCATTCTGCAATGCCTTGTTATAGGATCTCTTGGGTCTGACAGTGTACCATCCTCTGCTCTGCCTTTTATCTAAAGTCATGAACAGTCTCAACTGATCAGATGCAATGTCCTTGAATCCATCATATCAGCATACTTGTCAAATAGTATTTACATACTGTATCTTAACATAGAGTATCCTTCTGTCTCCCTCTTTATCCCCTTTGCTGTTACATTTTTTAATATTAAAACTCATGCCCTACAGGCATCATTTTCTTCTTTGGATTATGCTTTTTCCTCTCTCTGTCTTAGATAGAGCTCTGTGAAGCAGTGGCATGAGATGCACAGATCAATAAAGCAGCAGCTAGCCTACGCATGAGCTTATAGAGCTGCAGTGTCCTTGTGTCTCTGTTGTGGGTCAGGGAATCTTTGAGTGTGTCTGTGAGAGTGCATCATTACACTTAATTACTCATACATCAGATATAGCCTAGTAATCTGAAACAGACCCCCACCTACCCCACACCCCCAAAACACACACCCCAGAACAAATAGATTAAACCTTTATACCTTGTCTCCAAGGGCCTCTATAGTTTCTCTGTTTCTGTGAAACCAATGTGTCCAGTAATAGTTTTTTTTTTTGTACTGTATTTGAAAATGCCTCATATTACATCATTAAATGTGAAACATAAAGTCTCATCATTAATTCCACCACACTGATGGCAAGTTAGACCCAAAAAAAGAGTGCTTGCAAACAGACAAAGGAAAGGAGAGAAAGTGTTGAAAAGTGCCTGCAGACTTTGCCTGTTCGATGAGTCAATTATGCCCAACTTTTTGGCTGATGCTGGAAATTTGCCAATCTGCATCTAATACTGGTTCTTCTGCCAAGATGAAAGAATCTCTGGAGGCTGGAGCAGAGGGACGAAATATACAGTACATGTGCATATACTTTTGAATACATGCACCCATGATATGAAAGTAGAGAGACAGGAAAGAGGAGACGTTACAGAGACACGTGTGCATTTGGGTGTGTCCTTGCACATTATTACTTGCTGGGTCAGGGTGGATTAATTAGATTCTGAAAACAAATTACTTCTGCTAATCATTCAATAAAGCCCACATGTGGACTTGGACACTATCTTGAATATTCAACCACCTCCTTCCCTCTACACAAAATTAAAAGAAATTGTGGTCAGCGGGGTAACAGCATGAAGTTACAAGAAAAGCAAGATAATTAATCATATGAATTCATTAAGTCACATGCAAGAATCAATCTATCAAATCAGCTCCATGGTCTGCAAAATGCATAACCTCTTCAAAACAGCAGTAAAATACAACAAAGAACCAGGCAGGGAGATAACATCATTTCGACACCTGTGGTAATTTAATCAAGGCTGTATTGCTGCTGCTATTCTGTTATATCCTACATTATGTTGCTGGTTAGCTTGGAAGAATGGCATTGTGTGAGCCAACTGCAGAACAAGACTAACGCAGAAAGTAGCCCACACAGAAATGAGTGATTTGGGAGGAAACAAGTTGCCACCACAACAATTCCTTGAGGGAATTCAAAGCAGAAAAAATGAAGAAAGGATCACATAAAAAAACTTCATGTCAGCAAATGAAAATTAGGTTGCGTGTTCATGTGCATGCTACTGTATTTGAGTGCTTCTTCAAGATTGCAGAAAGTGTCCTCTGCCATTGAGATTTAATGAATAGAAGGGCTATTATATGTAATTCATAACAGTAGCCCCAGGATCTAATGATTTCTCTTTTTCTGTTATACAATTTATTCCAAATTGTTGCTATAATTCTTTCCCAAAGCGACTTAATGTGACAAGTCATCAATAAGCTCACCCTGCAATAAGTGGTAAGACCTTTGCATTATGTTTTAATTTCTCCTGTGTGGCTCCGCTGTGTGGTGTAAAGAGTCGAGTGTGGAAGAGAAAATGGAGAGAAGATGGTCAACTGTTCAATATTTAACCATTTCCCCCTCAAGGGTTCTGCTATTCTGGTTTAAACGCAGCAACCATTCAGCTGCCCTAGTCACTTGCTCTCAAGAAAATATGTCTTTTGCTCATCACATGGCCTAACCCATGCCCTCCATTTAAAACAGGATCGATACAAATGGAATAAAGCAGTAACAAATCCCTCCATGGATTGAAAATTGTCCCTTCAGTTATTGAGTTTTCACAGAAGGTTTGGCCTCAGCCTAAAGCAGCTCAAATAGGTGAATGGTGTTAAAGACATAAAACATCAGTGCCCTTTTAACACCTTAATAATTCTTAATACCAGTAAAAAGGGACTCACTCATATTTCTGCCTATCTTTGAAAATACTTTTGTTTAGGAATTTTAGTAATATGTGGCTTAGTTGTGTTTGCGGCAAATATACTTTATCTGAGATAATATCACACTATCCAAATTATAATGTCTGTTCAGAAGTTTCATTTTTGTTTTTGTTACAAGGAAAAAAAAGTTGTGACTGTCCACTAATTAATTAAGATTAGTTGTATGGTCTTTGTGAAGCTGGTTAGCAGTCTGAAATAGTCTCCAAATGGGGTAAGAGTGGTCCTGTTTTAATGTTACTATTCATATGCAATTTTTTTTTGGAGCAGCACTCACTTGAAAAGAGAGAAAGCTTAGACTAATCCCAACTTTTGAACCCTAACCAATCCCTTGCCTTCACTCTTAAATTCTCCTTGAGCGTGTAGTCACTGCTATCAACTTCAAGAGGTGAGAAAAGATCCATTGCATTTTGCTTTAGAGTATTAATCATAAGAAAACCTTTATGATTATAGCTTACCATGGTCACTTCCCCACCTCACTCACACTTAAAACCTCAGGTACAGTAGCAACCAACCTTCTGGTATCAATTTAGGACAATTTAGCAATCGGGTTTTGATAAAAGCTGTGGTAACACTTTGTTTAAGCATCTCAAGGTTGTTGAGATTTACCTCAATTTACCTATTTATTTATCTAGGAAAATAAAACGTATACTTTGCAAGAAGGTGGATAGGTTTTATTTTAGTTTTTCTGTATTTTCCACAGAGACACTAGGCATGAATAATTTCTGTCTTCTGGGCAGTGGGACCTTTTTCTATGGCAGTATCACGCTGCAGGGGCTGGTGTTGGCTACAAAAAATGCTGGTTATTAGTAGTGAATAATAAATATTTTAAACACCAAAGGAACTCATGTGCATGATTCAACCTTTCAGCTTCACAAGGTCAAAGCTAATTTGCAGGCCATGAAAAAGCATTTGGCAAATTTTAGAGAACTCAGTGGTGGTGGGGAGAGAGGACGAGTATGTGTGTGTGTGTTCGTGGAAAGGGGGGCCTGATGACATTGCATAGACCTCTGATACTTAGTGAAAGAGTTATTATAGCCATTAAGGCTGCCTGGGCTATTGAAACAGTGTGTGTGTTGGGCCAGCACTTCATTAATAAAGTGAATCACTGACTACAGTTATGCATCAGTCCTGGCATTATACAGTAGGTATACTTATATACTAAACTTCCGTGCACACCTGTCCACACACTCCAAAGTTCAACAACAGTTAGAATTAAAGGCATGAATTACTGTCAAATTTACATTTCCCATTAGAACGACGGAGCTATGCTGAATGAAATATTTATCCTCTAATATTCCTACAAGGGTGAGTAAATATTTCCATTAAATTTTACATTATTGTATTGACCACTAATAATTACTGTCACCGTGCCAACAATATCAAACATTTAACTGTTGGAAAAAATAAAGAGATGCTATAGAATATCTTCACATTTCATATCTTACAAACACACTTTTGTAAAGACCGAGTATTAAAAAATGTACCTACTGAGATGAGAACAACTGATTGTTATGTACAGAAAGAAAACGTGTAGGCAGTTATTTTCAGCTCTGTGGGCAATTTACACCTGTCCTGTAAATACTGTTTCTCTCCAAGTGTTGGGTTCTGTAGGATGATACATTGCTGGTGAATTTGAGACTATTTTCGGCATACCTGAAAACAAATGAAAAGCACAAAACCTATACTTCTTTCACCTGGACCCTAACACTCTGTAAAATTGTTTGGTTCCCAAAATGGCATCATATGAATAATGTGACAGGATCACAAGTTAAGTAATTGTTCACTGCATTTTGTATAGCTGTCCAAAACTTAGTTCAATAACCATTTTATACAGTTTTTGTTAATAATCATTTAGCCGTTTTCAAAATTATATGTAATCATATGATATTTATATTCAGTTCGACCACAAATACTAATGAACATTAAGGTTATTTAATACTGACTTAATGTAACCCAGTATTTACCCAATGGTAGGTCTGCCTTATATTTCTTTATCTAGTTTTCCAGTTGGCCTGTGGTAGTCGTGGTAGGTAAGTAACAAGGCTTTCTAAAGATATAAACCAAAAAGACTGACAGACATAGGATACACACTATCTTACTAACAACAGTTAGAAAAAGAATGACAGGCTTACTGACAGATTTAGTTAGAGCCACAGCACTTCACAGACACAACACTAAAAATATAAACACAAACAACAAAATGTATAGTGTACTAAATTCCTAATTCATTTTACTGTAATAATGGTAAAAAAAAAAAATCATTAACTCTATGAAAAACACATGCATACAGTAAATTAATCACTCACCATTCACTTATACTAAAATCTCAAATACCCTATACTGCTACAAAAGTAAGAGGGAATTTTTTAGACTTTGCATTATAATTGAAACACTGAATGTATTAATCAACAACCATGGTGTGACTTTTGCTAAATCTTACTGATCTTGTTTGTATAAGTCATTCTCATTTTCTAAATCCCTAAATCAGAACCAGACTCAAATTACAATGATGACTTTCCCTTGTAATCAGTCAGATAATGCCAGAGTTGGGGTGGGACCTCATGACTGTCAGTCAATAAATTAATGCTCTTTGTGTCTATTACTCATGCCTTAAGACAACTAGTTTTAGTTGCTGGTAGATATTGCTATGGCTTACTCATAGACCAACAAGGTTCATGACCTTCTGTTTTTTGTTGCCTTGCTCTGTAACTAAAGTCATATAAAGAGTAGTAAAGAGTATAAGAGTTTAAAGAGGGTAAAAATATTCTGCCAGAAACAGTTTTGAATATTTCAAATGAAAATATTTCTGTACTTTTTCCTCTGTGCTCTACTCACTGGTTTGAGGTGGGCGGGCTCAGCTGGGAAAAGGTGATGTTTGGGCCACTCATCAATTATTCATTCAATGAAAACAACTAAACTGTGCAGTTTTCCTGTGATAGTATTCATTGTGCTTTTTAAATTTCTTAATTTTTTTTTTTTTACCATCAAGATCTCTCAGCCTCCATTGACTGTGCTGTATATATTATAAGCTAATGTTCTGCATATATGCTCTAGCACTGAACCTACAGTGTGCATTTCCTCTGCAAGACAGCTTTATTAAAAAAACAAAATGTCATGGGGCTGGTACAACTCCACAGTTGTTTGGTTTCATGGAGAGGCCATGAAAAGACCTAGCAATAAATCAAGTAGACGCATGAAAGTAGATAACGTAGTATCCTGTGACTGGCGACGCAGTGAAGGAGTCTGATATTTAGATTCCCCGATGATACACTGAGAGACTCGGCTCTTTTTGTGTATGTGCCCTACACAAACATACATCAGAGAAGGATTGAGACACACTGATGAGGAATATTCAACAATGTGTGGAAGCCTGTTATCTAATAGGGTCTTCAGAGAGATGTGAGGGTAGATGAGAAGTGGGTGAGGAAAAATCTACACAAAAGCTTGGAGAAAATCCAAAGCAGAGAGGTAGAAAGAGAGTCAAGATTCCTGAAGGACTTTAAAAATGGTAATTGAGCGAAAGCAGTGGAGATGAGAGGAAACTTTTCGGTGCTATGGAACACCATAAAGTTGAGAGCAATAAATAGATCAAGCAAAAATGCAGAGAGAAACTCTGTGTCTATGGTGAGAGAATGGTTTATGATGGCAATACTTAAATATAAAATAATTTAGAATACAGGGATGAAATTGGTGAACTGTTTGCAATTTCCTGTTTTTCCTGTATAAATTGGTCATGAAATGTGATCTGATTTGTGAAAGTCACAAATATCAACAAACACAGTATTTCTAAGTTGATAAAACACAAGCAGTCATGATCATTCATGTTTTTATTAAACACATGCATTATACAGTCAGGGAAAAAAGTTATTTGAACCCCTGCTGATTTTGTACGTTTGCCCACTAACAAAGAAATTATCAGTCTATAATTTCAATGGTAGGTTTATTTGAACAGTGAGAGACAGAACAAT
>JAUBNQ010000006.1:10287894-10315702 GCA_032353495.1 Ctenopoma kingsleyae
TTGATTGCTTCTATGGACAGGTGTCTTTTATACAGGTAACGAGTTGAGAAGGCTCCCAATGTCAGCTTGTTACCTGTGTAAAATACACCTGGGAGCCAGAAATCTTGCTGATTGATAGGGGATCAAATACTTATTTCATTCATGAAAATGCGAATTAACTTATAACTTTTTTGAAATGCATTTTTTTGGATTTTTTTAAATTATTGTTCTGCCTCTCACTGTTCAAATAAACCTACCATTGAAATTATAGATTGATCATTTTTTTGTTAGTGGGCAAACTTACAAAATCAGCAGGGGTTCAAATAATTTTTTCCCTGACTGTACATAAGTCCTAAGAAGAATGGTCCATAATTCCTCTGAAAGTTGTGCAGGTCTAATTCACAGTGACAGGAAGTGCTTGCTGGTTCAACCAGTTATTAGAACACTTTTGCCATTACTTTTTCTGTATGTAGGATGTGTTTAGTACAGACATGAAATATCATGACCAATTTATGCAGAAAACATGGAAATTGCAAACTCTGCCATTACTTTTTCTTTCAACTGTATTTGCATAAAGCCTATCACAGCACATTAGTTTTAAATTGACACCCGAAAATTCTGACATATCAGCAGACATGATGCTATATCAGCATAATCTGTGATGTTCTGCAACATCGAAAGAGACAGCATCATTAGACAAATGCTGCAAACAAGGGTAATTTTCACTTTTTAGAAAGTAGGACTTTGCACATGCCTTGTGGTTTCACATAATCAGTAAATGCAACATGAGTAACTTTTTTTTTAATTATACAGATGTTTATACATCATTAATTGGACATATTTGAATACATCCAGAGGAGGTCATCTTGTTAATTTTGACTCTCAAACCAACTGGACTGACAGTGCAGAGTCATGTCAGCTATTTGAAGACATACTCAATTGGTCACTACTCAGACAGTCTTTGGGACAAAGACATTGTAATAAATACTAATAAAGAAAAATAATAATAAAGTACTGAATGCCACCGAAGATAAAACAATATTTTTAACCTAAAGTTACCAAAATGGACATTCGTTCAATAAGTTTCAAGTTGCTGTGCTGATTGCTGTGCATCTGGATTGCTCTTAACATTTGCTTTTCATCTCTGCCTCTGGCAGCTTCCACAAGTGTTCCTTTTATTGGAAATATCCCCAGTTGAGGTCACCAGTACTTCTCTGCTGAGAACATCTTCCCAGTGTCCAACAGTTCTTGGGTTGTTGCCATAGCAGGTTCCAGTAACCTTCTGTCTCCAGTTTGAAGCTGCTGCCTACACAGTGGACACTTAAACACCATGCCTCTAACGTAGCAAATAGTAAATGCTGATGGTATCACATCATGTTCTACAATAGCTAATTTTCCTCACCATAAATATGATTTTCAACCTCCAAGAAACTGTTGCATGACATCAACATAGCAAGACCTCTACTTTTGCCTGCTATAGAAGACACCAAACTGGTAGCACACCAAACTACCTACAGTAATTGGTGGGTTTGTGAGCTAAGAAATATTTTTGACAAGCTATCCTGTATTATGTAAGACCTTAGGTTATTACTGGGGTTCTAGTGTCTACAAAATATGTTTAGGGTGGATGCTGCAGGATAGAGATGGTATCTTAATTTATACTACGTATCAATGATTTTAAAGTTTAAATCCATAACTGTAACTCTCTTCATGTTGTCAGCCTCTGCAGAAATTTGGGATGACCTCAGCATTTTATGCCTCCCCAACATTTCTTTTCCATCCTTATTATAGATTCCATTGAGATTCCATTATTCATATTTTACAGTATAATGCTAATAGGACAACAACATTCATGCTCCTCAGAGATAGGTTCTCTAAAAACACAAAATATGCAGTGTTAGCAGTGTGTGAGTGCTGTGTTAACTCTGAAAAATAACTTTTCCATTTAGAATTCTCTAAGATTTAACACATGATGAGACATCTCCAGTGGCCAGACATTTTCAGTTCAGGACATGACATTTGCTTCTTTGAGGTTTCAGGGCACAGAAGTACTGAAGTCTTTGAAATGCCAAGGGGACAGTAGATGTAGAATTTGAACAGCTAGACTCTTTTTGAATACAATGACCTGGAGTGTGTGTTGGAGACAAATCTGATTAATGTCAGTGTAAAATAAGTACATTTCAATAGACATAGGCAAGTCATTGTCCATTCGGATGGCATGCATTTTATATTTACAGTCCTAAAGGGATGGAAAGAAAAAAAACAATAAATTACTGCATCAGAAGCCTGGGAAGAATTATGTATTTAATATTAAATATTTTTCTTTTTCTTTTCCTTGTCTACATGAGACAGGAATGCTGATACTTGAGGCAGTGAAGAAGCTAAGAAAGAAGCAACAGAACGGAGGAGTCACAAAAGTAAGAGGGAAGTGGGAATAAACAGGAACGTAGTGAGGGAGTTCTCGAGATGTGTGGGGTACTGTACCTCTGTTGCCAGTGACTGTGGAGTCTGACACGTGGGTGCCTAATAAAGCAGTAGGATCTGGAGGGATGGGATGTAAGGGGGGAGTGGTGGATGGAGGCGGGGTGGTGGGGGCGTCTGGCGGAGGGGACAGACAGACACATATACGAAGAACAAAAAATAAATAAATTCACAGTGGGGCAGTTAGATACTTTAAACACAAACTTGTCTAAGGAAAAATATTACATGGTGATGGAAAATGAAAAAGGGCAAAATTGTGACACAATTCAAAGCATAAACATAAGATTGTTAAAAACATGCACTTTCTAAAGTGGAATAATGAATTTCACTTAATGCAAATTGATGCCCTAAAAACATACATTAATTCAAGCATTGGTTATCCTTTTTAATGTCAACATGGTTTTCTCATTAATTTAGAAAGGAGCATTTTATGGATCACTGATATATTTTTGTCTCTTACGAAATATTTTGCTATTTAGTTTATGAACCATAAATGACCTCTATCAATTCAAAATTGGAGTTAAAGTTAAAGCCTCTCATGTGTTTGACTGTTAATGACTATCTTTGAGTCATATTTGAAGAAATGTAAACATAATTAGTGCAAGATTGGATTAGCACATGCAAATAAACATATACAAATAGAACAGGTACAGGTGGAAGCAGCTTGTGGGTTATCTTAGCTATATTTCAAAATCTGAAGAGTAATGTTATATGTTGTAAAAATGTAATGGAAGGAAAATGTTGCAATGTGATGTCTTATGTGAGGATCTTCTGTATTATCCTCATCATAATGATTTATAGTGTTGATGATAATGTGATGGTCTTTTCTACAGCGAGAGAACAGGATTAACCTTGAACCTGCCAATGCTGTCTCATGTCTGTGAAGACATGAATGAGACACGAAATGAAAAAAGGAATTTAACAAATAATCTGTGCCACTTATCCATGTTTCCATGGGTGATTTCAGGAAAAGATAGTTGAGTCATCATCGCCATGATCTGTTTTTGATTTCTCAATATAGAGCAATTGTAAAAGGGCTTCATAGTATGCAGGGTTTCTTACTGTCACATGTTAAAGCAACAGGAAAAATGGGATTGAAACATAGTGTGACAAAGTTAATGAGGTTACACTACCACCTTGGTTTTTATGTTTATGTCACGGTGCTTTCTCTAGTGAGCTAGAGGCTGTTAATTGGCTGTGGTACTCATTTTTCAGGGCCAACTGTCCTGTGTGTCTCAGTGACATTTCAGCCTTAGTGTGAATCACTAAGCGGCTAAGTGCATGTCTTCAGGAAAAAGGGAAGAGAGAAAATGTCTCCTCTTTGGAGGGGAACCATAAAAAAGGTATTTTTCTAAGAATTATGGTGGCAATTTTGAAAGGCTAAAAGGTGTGCTAATCACTAATGAAGGGTAGAAACAGACTGTATGCCATTTAAAAAAGAACAAGTAATGAATCTGGATAGGACTCTTTGACCCAACCATACCCATTCTTGTGGTGTAGAATTTGTCAGTTTAATAACATCACTGTCATTACGTGCATTGGTTGTTCTTTTCATTATATTTGGCATTTAAAGCAATTGTTAGGTGTACCCAGAAACCATGACACGAGAGAGAAACACACAAATTAAACATCCCAAAACTGTGCACTGGTAATTAGGTAAGAGGTTAATGTGAGATTGAGTAGGACATGCAAAATCTTGCTAATGGAGAATGTGATAAAACTTTCAAGGTATCAGTAATAAAGGGACCGATTTGAATGGACCATTAAATTAAAAAAGTGAAAGTGTCCTCAGCTATATACTGCTGTGTACTTTGGTAATTTAACCAACATGGAGAGTTCTGCTTGTGAACTGCAAAGAGGCTACTAATCATAGTGCTGACCTGTTTTGTAGCTACACATGCAAATAGCTATTATGTAAATTATGTGTTTTAGCTAAATGGCTTGTTAATAGAGCAGTAAATGTTGGTATTACTACATTTGCAAGAGACTGACCATCAAAAAGTATATCTTCAAGTCTTTACGTTGTTCTTGTAAGTGAAATCGCAGTGTGACGACAGCATTAGTAATTAGTAGAAATCAATTTTGAGCTGATTTTGATTTTACTCAGCATACACTGAAGTGCTGCTAGATGATATTGCAAGCCATTAAAACACTTCATTTAGAAAATGACATATTTATATGACAAGTCTTATTTTTATATTTGAATCTACTCAAGTGCTTGACTGTCCATGTTGTTTTGTGCAATGAGTTGGCTAAAGTTAAGGTCCTTCTGAGAGTAGCTTTGTATCATAAATAATTGTCCTACTTGGGAGCATACAAACATATGCTTTCCCCTGAAAAGACGTGCACAGCAGATGCACATGGCTCCGTTCGAGGTTATATTGTACTTTCAGTTGTCATTTGGACGAACATTACTCATACATGAATCACCCATAAGTCTCTGTGTGGACCATTCGCACTTAGTTCAGACTTTATGTGCACTTCAGCAAATGTGTAAACACACACCATTTATTACAGTATTTTGCATTTGTAGCATTTTAATTTTTAAACATTGCTGACTCTAGACGTTTTCATATGTTGCTGTGGCCTATGTCCAGCAGAAAGCATTTCTGATTGTAACCTTGGTTGAATCCTTCACTCTAACTCTAGCAAAGCATAGCTTATGACACCTACGAGGTGACTTCCCTCCTGTTTTTCATTAGATTAAATCTGCTTTTAAATAAGAGAGAAAATGAAAGCCCTGAAGGTGAATGTAGTAGTAAAAATATTTTATTGATTCACATAGGAAAATTCTCTTTTCCCTTCAGTTGTGTGGTCTCTCTGGTCCAATAAAACTACCTGCCTTTTTTGTGCCTCATCACACATAGTTTAAAAGTTCCTAAAACAGAGGGAAAAGAGATGTGTCACTGCTCTGCTTTTTTTTTTAAAGCATTATTACTTAATGCTAAGAGACAAATGGCAGTGGGGAAATGGAAGAGAGGAAGAGTTATCTGTTTTTCCTGACACCGAGTCCCTTTATCCTCCACCTCCTCTGGCGTTACTAGGAATTACTTATCCTTCCTGGTGATATTCCTGACAACGCAGCACTAAATTCTGCCTCCCTCACACATTTCTGTGTGTGTGTGTGTGTGTGTGTGTGTGCGTGGAGGATCTGGGACGTAGGTTTATTTAAGGAAAGGCGTTGGTGGCATTTGTGTCACCTGAGGCCCTTATTCTCCCTGTGAGAGATGGTACTACTAATCACTCTTAGCAGTGATAAAGTATGCAGATGAGGAAGTATTATAATCCTAGTTTTTGCAATGGAGTTTGGTGCTTGTTCCTGTGAGGGTCATACTTCACACTATTTATATGTGGCATTATTGGAGTCCTGTTTTACAGACCCTTCATGCATCAGTGCTGTCAAATAACCAATGAAGAGTTCTCTTAGCTGTTGTCGGTGTGATTGCATGAAACACAATTACTATGAGCTCAGATATTATCAGTTCATACTCTGAACTCACCATAGACGTAGAGTACGTATTCAGCACTGCTTGTCCCTAGGTGGTTGGTGGCTTCACAGCGGTAGGTGCCATTGTCTGTCTTGTTGAGTGAAGTAAAGGTGAGCTCCCTCCCCTCGACAATCATTCTGTCTAGGTCAGGAAGTTCACCCCCATCCTTTGTCCACATCACAGGATCTGGCCTGGGAGGTAAGGGGATGTGAAAGAGAAACAAGGCATGTTATATTTTACCCCTCTAAAGCATTATATAAAAGACTGACATCAAGTGCGGCAGAATTTGAATGACTTACGAAGGGTTTCCTTTTGACACACACTCCAGCTTTAAGTACTGACCCTCCTGAGGAACTGCAAGAGAGTGGATGATCTCCACATGAGGAGCATCTAGGACAGACACAGATTAAAATAATAAGAGATTTATGCCATAGTAATCTTGATATTTAATAGTAAAAACTCGTAGACCCAAAAGGGTTCATCTAATTGAGTCTGATGTTTTATTTAGTAGCTTTCTATAAATCCTACAAATTATATAACTTTGAGTTATTATTAAAATCTAATCTTTTAGGACATCACACTGCGAGACTGACAAATGAAAAACACATAAAAGACAACTTCGTGATATACAATTATAAGAATATTCTGAAGACAGTCTATACAGATTTTTATGGAAAATAAAGTATTTAAATTTTGCTTAGACCATCTTGATGTGGATGATGAAACACATGTAAATGCAATGTAAAGATGGAAATTCTTGAGAAAGAATTCTTCAACTTTGAAATGACATAATTACAAACTCTGTTACAAATGTGGGTCATATCATGGTGAATGGCAGCTAACAGGACTCAGCAGCGATAAAAGCTTCAAAGGCATTTTTCATGTATTTTTCTTTTTTCCTATCGTGTGTCAATATGTACGTACACTGTGTTTGTGTGTCTTGGTGTGTACACTCACAATGGACCTCCAGTACTTCAGTGGCCTGCTGTGGTGCTTGTGCGAGTGCCACATGGTCCACTCTGCAGGTGTAAGCTACTCCATCATCGTTTCTGTCCACATTCAGCTGCAGAGAGCTCCGTACTGTAAACGTCTTCCCACTTGCATTCACCTCTTTAGCACCTTTGGAGAGAGTAACATACTATCAGTGATGTAGCACATTTATCTTGCAAGGTGTGCTGGCCACACGTCAACGTGATGCTCATGAGTTCCCTACGTCGCCAGTCTATCACAGGGCTGATATATATCACACATTCACGCCTATGGCCAATTTAATATCTTCATCATAGTACACAAGACTATAGTCCCTCACTTGCAATTAAAATGAATACAACTAAGTTGATTTTAAAAACCCAACCAATAAATAGGCACTGAGATAATAACAGTGTAGTGAATAAAAGAAATATTTTACTTCTTTAATTCACATTCTGACAGAGCCACTGCAGTTAGAAAATCACCAAGCTACTTTATTGTGGCTGTGCTTTGCCTCCAGCTGGTTGATGCTTGTTCTGCATGATGTATGAGTCTGTTATATATTTCCTTTGTGTATAGTTCCTAGTTACAACATCAGACTCTACATACTAATAAAATCCTCACCAACGAACCAATTGATTTTCAAATCACAACCAGGAATGTATCACATAAAACATATTCCAGAGAACTACAACCATCTCATGAAAGTATTGTTCCATCTTTAACTTGTCTCTAAAACTGTTAATACTATGTTAGATCTGTGTACCTCAGCACACATTCTTATCACATATTTCATCGAGTGCTGCTTTATTATGTCTACATGGTCAGTTCTAGTCAGGGCTTTAACAAAACCCAGGTTGCTCACCTGCTTTGGGACATTTTGAATGTAGTGTATATATTTTCACTGTTGACCTTTTTAACTACCTCTGACGTCACCCACCATCTCTGCCTGAAGCTTCCTGGGCTTCACTGTTCCCACACATCGCACCACTTTCACTTCTACGTGCCCTTCCAATCTTTCCACCTCACAGTGATTTCTGGCCTCCCAGCGACAGAAATGTTACATGGGCCAATCAAAATATTTGGCAAAAACTAGGAGGATCTAGGACAGACAGAGAGAGCATTAGTAGTAGTGTCATTAAGCACTCCTCACTCCTCTACATCTGTAAAAATTGTTTTCAGAGCTATATCTGCCTTGTAATCCAAACTAAACAGCTGATCCACCTCTCTAAGCCTGTGAACAGTCACTGGAAAGCAATGAACTAATTATCTACATGATGTCCTGAAATTTGGCATACAACTTGATCACGTCATTCCCTAGATTAGCCAATAGCAGAAGACATTTGTATAATGGTTGCAAGTTCCTGATGAAGCTTCAGCCTACGCATATGACATCAATGTTCTAACAAACAGATTTACTTTTACCTATTGGCTCTTCTACAGCTTCATTTGTTGTACAGTCCCTCAAAGCAGATGCTTTTTTTAATGCATTCTTCTTCAAAACACATCTGTTCAACTGTTCAACTGTCTTTTGGGGGTAGTCGGTCTGCTCACAGCATGCCAACAGCAAGCATTTTAAAAAATCAAGCCTGTTCCTCCACACACTTTTTTTCAGAGGAGAAAATAAATACCCAGTATATTTTATTCAGCTGTCCAGACTTATCTGTGGATTCAGATGTTGCTATGCTTTGTAAAATCTGTTTTTCTGTGTTCTCATAGCTAATTCAATAAGGCACCAGTGTATGTACAGTACCCTCAGTCCCTTTATCATGCTGGATGCCTTGTTTGTTTGTCCTAAAGAGACTGTTTATGCTCCATATCCTTCTCTCCTCTGCGCTCATCTACACTTTCTAAGGATCTCAGCCCACTGTCTTCTCTCCCTTTGCATTCTGCCAATCAACTATTCTGCTCAGTCACGTCCCCCAACATAGGCGATGAGCCCACCCCCCCAGAGACGAGAGAGTGACAGGTCTGCAGTGTTGGTAACATCCATCCAGACAATAGGAGTGTGGGGACATGGCTGTTTTCTTTCACATAGAGGAAATTGCACAAGACAGAGAGTGGAAAAGAGTGGAGTGAGAGAGAAACTGCATCTTTACACAACATGCAGCAGTTGCAAACATTCTCTTACCATCTCTATTAGTTATTCCAGACTCTCACACATTGCCTCTCCCTGTGTCTGTGTTTCTTCAGCAGTCAAACTTGTTTTTCTCCTTGAAGTCCTAGATGGATTTTCAAAAATACCCATACTCTATCATTGTTCTTGCTTGTTTCCTTTTAATGTTTGTTGTTGTTGAGTTTAGTTTTGGGTTAATGTGTAGCCAGCTGCTTTAAACAACACTAAAATTTTATTGAACTGACATTGATACTTGATATTTTTTACAACTTAATGTTCAAGTTATATTTAAAAAAAAGAGTTGATTCAAAATATTATAATGGTTTGCTTGAATAAACTCAGTGAATCAACTTTAATTGCACAGTTTGATTGTAGTAATATGATGCTCAAGATGTGAATTTAACGTCCATCAGTGTGATGGGCACTCAACAATGCTCCTGTAGCAACTAACCTATGTTCTGTCTGTATTTAAACTCTTCTACTTCTTTTATTATTGCAGATTTGCTTTCAGCGAAAAAAGATTAGTTAGATTAGTTCATTAGTTCATAACGTTTATATCAGTTTGTGATTATAAATGTGCTGAAACACTGAAACAACACTACAGGAGAGACTGGGAATCTCACTTTCTATATAATTCATCTGTTTTAAGTGTCCAAAGCCATTTAGATTCTTGTTCCTTGGTGATTTGAATGGACTCTGATTGCCATTCAGCATAAGAGCACTACAAAGTTCATTATTATCATTATTCGATCCAAAGTCTTTTAACATCCATTTGAGAACATAGTAACAGTTGTTTAACAGCAAGTAATACTTCATCATTAAAGTGTGTCATTTTGCATTCACACTGTTGGCTTCTGCACTGTTGTGGGTGTGTGTGCACAAGACTGTGTGTGCATGTGTGCAGGGGAGAATAGGTATAAGTGGTCTATAAATATCTTATCACATTTTAGGCACAGCTGAAAAGAGCAGCTGACATCAAACTGCCATTAAAGCTCAAGCTTGTCAATCAAAAAACTCATCTGGCCAGTCTCATACTTCACATGCTGTATATGCATGTGTGCGCACACACACACGCACATACACACACACACACACACACTGTAACGTGTTGTTTTGTTGATTGCATTACATGATGGTGGCTTATATGTGTAATGTTGGGCAGGGATAACAAACAGGACTGTTTGAAATTCTGTAACTTGTAAGTAAATGTTCTCTGACTTGAATGAGCCAAGTTGGCAAAGAAAAAGTTCAGCTGTTTTTGGTGACTTTTTTGAGGAAGAATTTGAAGCAGCCCTCACATGTGATTTAGGATAAAACACTATAATTAATGCCATAAAATTTTAGGACTAAATTATTATAATTTTTTTTATTGAGTAGCATATTCATATGCACATAATCAAAGTTGAATAGCATTGCTATTTAAAAGTAACAAAAACCTTGAACTTGAATTTGCTGTGGGATTTCATTTAATATCATTTTAGCTGGCAAGCTAACTAAAAATGCATCTTCTTTAAGCTTTTGGGCCCGTCACAATAAATACAGTATTATAGTGTATACATTTTAAATACAGCCTGCAGCAACCCCTTGTGTATTGTCTAAACCTGCTGTCTCACATTATACTGTTATTATATATGTTGGCTCTCTTGCACAGATTTTTATCAGTTTATTCATTGTTAAACTGACATTTCTGTTGTCAGAATGTATTTTTTTAGACCAAGTGCAGCAGTTTTTGGAATGATTCTAGTTTGTTTGGAAATGTAGCTATTAAATGAAAGAGCCAGAGAATATACTGTATTCTAATCTGTTTTTGATTTGCTCATAATAAAACCAAAGGCTTATTTTATTTATTTTTTATTTTAGGCTTGGTCAAACAGCAATAAGCTAACTTGTGCAGATTTACCAGGGTATAAATTTGTGCATGGTTATATCATTTACTTATGCACATATTCATGTGTTCAGCATGTGTGAAAAAGGTCCTCTATCATCATTTGCATTTTAAACCACTTATGGTGTTTTCAAATAAGAAAACAGACACCATCCTGTTACAATCACCTGCGGTTCCTCTTCTTAACAAAAAGCCTGGCACACTGTGCTGTGGGTGGCTGTTCAGAGCTCTCCGTCATTGGTGTGAGCCAAGACAGAGCTTTGGAGGATTAGAAATGGAAATGACAGGCGTAAAAATGTGAGAATCTGACCCTTTAATGACATTTCATAGGAGAGAGGGACAACCAAAGAAAAGAAGATGGAGAGATATACAAGAGAGACAGAGGAGGATGACTGGAGTTGGGGAGAAATCAACAACAGAGACAGAAATGACTAATCCTGGCGGCAGGGGTTCGAGGGTTGACTCAACATTCCCTGAACTGAATCCAATCTGTGATTTTAAAACAATTTGCTCAGGCGAGTACAATGTAAATTTGCCTGTGGGTGAGTGTGTGGATAATCAAAACATATAGTAGAACAAAAAACCTCATTTAAATACTATACAATTCCCAATGCAAACAGAAAGAATGTTGCCTCATGAGCACTGCACCTAATCTGTGTGTTTTATTTAGCCTGTCAGATGACTGAAAAGGATGGCAATAAGTTTGACTAAACTCTAAAATAAGAGTGCTAATGCACAGCAGGCTGCAGCTCAAGTGAGGTGTTGATGTGATATATTGTGCCCTCTGCCATCTTCTCACTTTTTCTGGCTGCTGTGCAGCGATTGGGGAGCCGGGCCTGTAGGCACCCTGTTGGCATCCTCCCGTCTGACCTGTCTTACCTGCTTGACTCTGTGTAGAACTGACGGGAGAGAATGACCAGGGAGCACTTTTAAATGTTAGGAGAGTTTCTGTCAGTGTCTGGGGGACACAGTGTGAGCATTCACAGCGAAGAAGGGTCTACTGTGGATTCACAATGATGGCTTTCCACTCCAAAAGGAGAGGTGTGGTTGGTCTTAGAACCTTGGCATTTACAACTGGACAGGTGCTCTACCTCCAGAATGCTGCTCTTAATAGACATAGTCAGAGGGTGCAGCAGTCTGATCTCTCCTTTTTTCACCACCACGAAAAAAGTCACCACCACGGTGTTCAAGTCTAAATCTGTTATCCTGATCGCACACGCTTATGCTGCCAGACACAAAAAAGAAAGAAAGTAGAGGAGGTACATGAGATAATTATGCCCGGCGTAGTTCTGCTCTTCATTCTAGACATCTTGTGATTGAAGAGTTAGACGAAAACTGAGAGCCTTAACTCTACAAAGAGATGTAGAACAACATGAAACCAGAGAGATTTGCATCATCTGAGCCCAGTGCCTTGGTGATGTTAATTAGTATAGAAATCCACCTGATTACCACAGATCACATCTCAGGCATGTGCTTGTACGTGTGTACATGCATGCAAATACTTTCACGTTTGTGCTATGCATATATAGAGAAGGTGAGTGTGTGAGTGTCTTTGTGTGACTTGGACATGTTTTATTCATGCCACTGTGACTTGTAGGAGCCATCTTGAAATTACATCTTTAATGGCCATTGATCCACTCCACCCCAGGGAGCTGGATAGCATAAATGTAGTCCCAAAACAGACTTTTTAAGTAGTGTGTAATGGTTGTCTAACACTGCTGAGTTGACTGAAAATGTATTTTTTAACTAGAAAACTTCTTTAAATTCCTCAACTTAATTTTATTTTGGTCTTCACAATGTCACAGTCTCATCAACTTCAACATCGTCCTCTTTAAAGCAAGATTCTATTGCTTCTTCTCTTTCCCCAATAGCTCTTTCCAGAGCAAACCTTAGAATAATGATGGCCACCTTAGTCTGTCCTCAAGTACAATTACCCAGAAATGAAAAAAACAGGTAGCACTATTCAAAAGGTTGTTCAGTCACTGTGCAGACTTGAGTGATGGCATAAAATTCTACAGACGACCTAAAATAGTGCAAGGTACAGTGTGTCTGCAGTAATAGTTCCTTGTCCTTGACCGACAAGTTTGACAATAGAATAGGGATATGACCGCAAGCAAATTTGAATCAAATCTCTGTGTTTTTTTCCTTAAGCCCCCTTGGAATTGAGCTATCGCATAACATGATGAAGCAATAACCTCTACAGTTTAGGTCAGAGAGTATGATAATGCTAGTATGATAGAGAACATCCCCACCCTTATTTGAAATAAATATTCATTTCATCTCTACCTTGTTTGGTCTCCACACAGTTCCATCTGGTTCAGTGGTGTGTAAACAAGTGCTACATGTGGTGATATTGGCAGAGGTCTCTCTGGGTTACGGTGTGTAACTGAGATAGAAATATATCATTACTGGGTGGGGACTGAGGGGATCTGAGGGACAAAGAGACAGAGAAATAAGAATATTGGATTCTGTTCCACATACACAAGCTTATGTCCTTACATGCAGGCTGTCCGCTCCATCTGTCTGTTTTGCTCACACACACATACGCTGATACACACGCACACATTTAGCATAGGGTGTCCGTTAACTGGATGCGAATGGGTGATGGACTGCTCCAGTGGCTCTGCCGGTAATATAATCTTCTCTATACCCCCAGATCCCACACCAATATGTCACAATTGTCATTTATTCCCAGCATGGTCGCCCACAATCAGATGGCTTTTCACACTGAACACACCCTGAACCTTTCGGGGTGATGAACACTTCAAGTGCACACTGTGTATTAACATGCGTTGCCCTTTGTGTTTGCTAGGTTTCATGTTTATTTATTTAGTCCATTCTAAACGTGGAAAGGAAATCACAATGCCACAGAGTGACTTGCCAGTGTTTCTTTAGTTTTCCCTATTAAAATGCTAGACACAGTTGCACATGCATTTCCAGACAAACTCTCTACCAGTGTCATATATAACAAGTCAGACAGACTGTATCCAGATAATAATTCACACCTTCTTATTACTATAAGAAGTCAGCCAATTAGTGGCAAAAATGCATTTATGGTGTGACAAAGCAGAACAAAATGTGTAATGTGTATGTGTCAATCATAAGCTTGAGAACAGACTTTTTCTTGAACCAAACATGTCCTGAATATGCCTGACAAATGCATCACACTGAGCGAACTGCTAATTAAAAACAGACACCTACTTGGCAGGAAAGAAGAGGTATTAATCAAGAGATCAATGTTTCCTTCATTTTTGAAACTAGCAGGCTTTTTAGTATTCATATAAACTTTGATATTGTATTTCTGTGGATATTATACAAAGATATTTTGTGATAAGTCTAGCTACAGATGGAAATGTATGTATATAGATGTTTAAGGATTTGGTTTGATTAGAGTTAACTTTTGGTGGTGTTAGAAAATTAGATTGACAATTTGTTTTGAGGAAGTCTGAATAAACATGATGACATGGATTCAACATGATCTCCTAGATCCAGGTAATTAAATGAGAAGATCACTGTGATATCTGTTTAAACCTGTGTGGAAAAGCAGCATTGATTTAGACTTATCTGTTTGCTAATCTGGAGCCTGGGAAACCCTAATGTGTTGACAGCATCCAGACCTGTCTGGGCTTAAGTTCGGGTAGAAAGGGTGTAATGACACAGACGGAGACAGCTTTTCAGTGAATTCAGTGCCGAAACATCAGCTCCAATTGAAATTTTGACTTGTGCAATAGCAGATTAGATAAGGATCTCCTAATCTGACATTTATATAAAGTCTGAAGGTTCTACTTTCAGTTCTGGGACAATGTTACAAAGATTTCCGTTACAAGCAGAAAATAACTACATAACACTGATGTTTTTCCTTCCTTTACATAAATCAATATAAACTTCTGCCTGCATTATTAGTTTCAACACTATTTAACAATATTACAACAATATTTAGGACATACAATATGTAGTACAGAATACATGTACACATAAGGCTGAACCTGAAGACACTACTTGTGAACAACTATAACTCCGTCACAGTGAATAATACTGATATAGAATTGTACGAGGCCTACATTAAAGACTGCCTTGTGCCAAGAGAGAATTATAGCATCTGACCTTAATGAGAAAGCATATCCTCTGAGACTATCTCCACTTCAAGCGGCCAATGATAGCTCTGACTACCTGTTACGTTTCTCTGGTAAATTAATAGCACACTATGTCCTGGCTAAGTTTCCATTTGCCTTTCAGGGAGCTTTTCTCTCAGTATTGGGCCGCTGGGAGACACAATAATCACCCACAGAGACACAATAAGCCTGTAAGGAGATTCTCACTCTACTAATTAGTGTATATTCTATTTCGATATACTCTGTATCTCAGAAGGACTGAAGGAGGAAATATACATGGAGAAAAAAATTCCAAGATTAGTATATATAATATACATGACATAAAAGTGTGATAATGGTTATAGAGAGTGTTTTGTTTCAGTTTAATGAGTGACATGCATGAAAGTCAGTATTAATAAGCATACATTATTCCACATAAAATACTGCATTGTACATTCATTTAAAAATGGGAATAAATGTGCACCAGATGGAGAGACTATTGTCAGAGCTACCCAAGACGCCAAAAAACTACAGAAAGAAAAGTATTAATATGCAAAAATCATGCATGCCTTGGCAAAAATTATTTTTGTGGTTTATTAATCCTTTGTTTAAGCAGGGAAATGAACTCTGAAGCATGCGTGTGTTATGCATCCTAAATGCTTCTCATAAAGCGAAGTTTACTTCGTTTAATTGGCCATTTAGGATGTGCAACACCTGGCTGCTTGTTATTCTCATTACAGAGTTTTGGTGATGTGTTGGGTTAAACAAAGATTTTGCGATCTTGACAGTGTCTTTCCAACCATTTGCTTTGTTTTTTTTTTCCAGATTAGAAAAAAAAAGGAAACCTGTGATTTTCAATCCCTTCTCTTTGCTTACACTTGCATTCATTTAAATTACAAAATGGTGATTTGCATTTTGTTATTTGCCTTTAATCTGCTTTGTGAAACAACACAGGAACTCGTATAAGTTCTGCAACTGTGCTGATGATCTTTGACAGTCTGTCCCAGTGGGTTGTGCATTTTATTTGATACAAAACAGCATCTGTTTCTCTCTTTCTCAGAAACCAAATTTTGTCATTTCGTGTCCCTGGCTCTCTTTCCTTCAGTATTCTCTCTCATTCCTCCCTTTCAAATAATTACAAAGTGGATGGTTCATTGAGCAGAACAGAGCAGGAGCAGGGTGGAAACAAGGTGTGTAGTGCAGTCAGTATGATTTAGAACAGCCTTCTCATAACAGGAGAGGTTAATGTATCAGTCTCAGGCCAGAGGACACATGCTGAATCTGCTCTAGTACAAACAACTTCTTCATAAAATTAATTGTCAAAAAAAAAACCAAAAGAAAAAACACTGTTAAAACACCCACTGCAGCAGTTTCATGTGTTAGTGGGGAAACCATCCTGAAATAATAAATAATATAGCCACTACTATTGAATTTCTGTTTGACAGCACAGTGGAGATGGGAGTAACTTGCAAATTGTGTGCCTAATTGAATAGCTTGTTCCAAATGTAAACTGTAACTTGGTGTTAGAAATATCAGTAAATCAGTTATTAGCTATTACTGTAACAACATGACAACAGCACATCATGGTGTAGCTCTTTCAAACTAAGTAACTGAGAATGCTAGAAATATTTATTATTATTAATTATTATTATTATTAATATTTATTTATTTTGTTCTTTAAGTTGATTTCTACATGTAGATTAATAATTTGAAATAACAAAACCTAAGTGATGAAAGGTATCTAATTAGTTTATGCCAAAAACATTGTAACTCGTAGTTCTGGAATACAGGATAATTTTATCCCGTCATTCGCCTCTCACTCTTCACGGTTATTCTAAAACCCTGCATATACAGTACTGCTTGTATGACATACTGCAGTACACTGCTCTACGTCTCACTCAGATTTAAATACAAATCCAGATGTTACATACCTTTGACCTCCTTTTCATTCCTGAACCAGCGCAGGTCAGCAGCGGGCTTGCTACCCTGGGTGATGCAGGTCAGAGTGATGTGGTCTCCCTCCTTGGCAGGCTTTGTCAAGCCATCGATCTCTGGCTTCTCTGGTACACCTGTATGTTGGAACGGAAATCACAGCAATAGAACTATTTCACTCACAGCGGTATGTCATTATGCAACAATAATATAATTATGCCTTATTGACAATTCTCCTCCAGCTTGCCCTCCTGCAGGGAGATTAGAGCACGCTCTACACAGCAGTGTCCCTGAGCAGTGTCCTGCAAGTGAACACATCAGGGAGGAATGTTGCTGATACATGGGTGGATGGTCTCTTTAGCTACTGGGCCATCCCCTTCTTCAAGGGCTGCTTCACACCAATTACAAAATTTGTGCACATCTAGTGGTGTCTAGCCATGCAGACAGTTTTGATTTTCTTTGGCCAGGTTGTGAGACACCTGCCTCTACCACAAAAACAAAAGGGGTGAATGGAGCTTTGTTTTTGATGCTCATAGAACTGAAAAGTTACATTTAAAAATCTAACAGCATGTGTCTTACCGGAACCAAGGTCTAGGTTCCTCTGGATAGTCCACACACTGTGTTTTTAGAATTACTTTGTGCTAAAGAAATAATCCGTATGACAGAAGGAAAATATCTTCATGGCTGAAAGTGCCGGTTGAAAAATGTGTTTCTTTTTGTTATGTATATATACATACAAGCATAGGCTGACAACCACAGAGGAAATCACAAAGTGGTACAGAAAATGTTAATTACTGGCTTATCCTGTAATTAGTGTTTTAAGTGTGTCTGTCCTTCTAATGCCAGTGAGCTATACATCTGCCTCAGGCTGAGTAACTAAAAGTTCTGTCAGTCAGTGCCATTGACTGACTCTGGCCTTGTCTGTCTCACCACCTCTTGTAATGTTTATTACCAAAAGTTAAGGACTTCCTCTTTTCTGTTGACTATCCAGTGTTTCTCTTAGGATATTTTTAAAAGCAGAGCTGTTGTGCACACTCACAGCTATGAAACACGACCTGTGGTTATGAACCCCGATGGAAGAAAATGACCTTAGAATCATTACAGATAGGGTTACTCATGTATTTACACATCCACAACAAGCATCCCCTCATTTACTTAAAAGGTGACTGGTTTGAATCCCTGCTATGCTTTACTGACCTCTGTGCCTTCATGGTCATATCCTCCTTTCTTTTTTTAATGAGTCTTTCAGACTTATCTAAAAAAACAATTTTAATAACAAGTTGAGTGTACAGAGCAAAGTTGCACCAGTTTAGTCTATGCTTGTACCTCTTTGAAGTTGGCAACTTGTATGATCATGATATTAATAAAACCATTTTCATTGATTCATACATCGATTGTGCACATTTATGCAGGCAAAAAAAGTCCTTTCATTGTTTTTGTTACACATTACATTTTTAAGTATAGCAGCAGCTCATTAACATCCAAATAAGTCAAAAGTGGCACCTCATTCATTAGCACATCGTTTCTGTGAGGAAAACATATTTTTGCTTCATTAATTCTCAAGTTATGAGCATTATACAATAGGAAAAAAATGTGATAACTTGAGAAATAATGAATCACAGATGTTTGGTTTGTTTGCATGAATGTGCAAAAATGCTGTTCAAATAAATGAGACCACTTTGTAGCCATTTGGGTGTTAATGAGTTGATGTAATAGGCCTTAAAGATATTTGCATTAGATTTACAATTTTAATATTTTCTCAAAATTGGTTTCTGGACCCTTATATCCATCACCGTTTGGTAGGATTCCCTATGAAGGAGCACTTTAGAGAAACTTGTGTATATACAATGAAATGATATTATTATTTGAACAATACATTTGAAATGTTTCAGTCTGGTTTTAGAGCCTAGATTAGAGTCTAGATGCCAATAAACTGCCAGTTTTGTTCTTCCTGACCTGAGCGCAGCTTTTGACACGGTTGATGACCACATTCTTTTAAAACCTGAGATTTTAGTAACAGGTTCAAAGGCTCTGAGAGAGAAACTGGCCAGAAAGCTAAATCCCCTAGGATTTACCCCACGCCAACAAGCTAGAAACCTTTGTGTAATTTGTGACTCAGATCTGAATTTTAAGGCTCATGTGGACTTTGTCACCAAATCTGCTTTTTATCATCTTAAGAATATTGCCAAGTTGCAGCCATTTCTGAGCAGCACAGAGAGACTAATGCACACTTTTATATCCAGAAGACTGGATTACTGTAATTCTCTCCTATCTGGTCTACCCAAAAACATTATAAATCAGTCACAGTTCAGAACTCTGCTGCCCGAGTCCAGGACCAGACGGAGATAACACGTTACACCACTTTTAAAGTCATTACACTGGTTGCCTGTCAGTTTTCGTATTGATTTTAAAATTCTTTCACTTGTTTTTAAAGCACTTTTTTGGTCTTGCAGCAGCCTACCTGTCTGACGTTTCCAGTGTGTGAACTGCAGGAGGATTCTTCTGTTAAAGGGAGCTTTTCCCTCTCCACTGTCACTCTGTGCCTGCTCAAGTGGGATTGTTGGGTTTACTTTATAATTCTATATATAGTTATATTCTGTAAGGTCTTAAACCTTTCACTGTAAAGTGCCTTGAGATGACTGTTGTTGTGATTTGGCGCTATACAAATAAACTGAATTGAATTGAACCAGGGTGAGCTCTTAGGTCCTTTGACACAGGTCTATTAACCATTTCAAAGTGCAAGAGAAACGTGTGGTGAAGCAGCTTTTAGTTTTTATTCTCTGAAACGTTGGAGGCCTGCCTGAGGAGAGTGTTGAGCGTACGCTTAAAACCTACCCTTTTAGCCTGTTTAATGTATTTTATGGGTATTCTTTTTGTTCTCTTGTCATGTTTTATTGTATTGTTTGGTGTTTTTTGGTTCGTCATCTGTAAAGCACTTTGAATTACACAAAAGTGTACGAAAGGATAAAGAGTAAATAAAAATAAACCATTAAAGAGACACATGAGTAAATCTGTTTAAACACCTACTTCTGAGCTGCACAACAGGGTTAAAACACAGCCCCTAGGGATGAACTATTCACCTCAACTTCTAACAATCACTTCGCCATGTGGAAACATACACTTTGTGTACTTATATGTCAACCGCGTTTTTCAAAGGTACTGAAGTAAAAGACTTGGTATGTAGGTCTACCTATACATATAGTTGATTGGCCAGCTGCTGCACACACACTTAGGGAAAGCACATGCTGGACTGCTAAATTGCTGTGTGTGTGTGGTATGGTGGCCGTGTTCCCTTCGTTTCATTTCAACCTGTGATGGGAATGTTTCGTTGAGAATATTAACGATTCATCTGAAATTTGCAATGGCACTCATAATTCAGCAAAGCATCTAGAGGAAACCCTGTACGAGTATGTGTGTATATTAATGATGAAGGGTGGCTTGACTCAAAAAAGTGTATGATGGTTTTACTCCCACACTGAATGACAGCAGATCAAATACAATGTTCATCTTATGCAGTCACGTTCCCCTTGGGTGGGTAGAGGCTGAAAAGCTTTAATCCTTCGTTCTGGTTGTGTATGAGTGTGTAAGTGTAGATCACCGTGTACGTGTTTCTCTGCTCATTTGTGCATCGTGGATTTGTTTCTGCTGTGGTGTATGTGTATGACTGTCGAAGCATGACCAACAGCATTTTGAAGACATGGAAAAAGAAATGACAGCGCACTTTCTGATGCATTGTGGAAAAAAAAAAGATCATTGTGGTCATTAGCGCTGTGAGAAGATGAGTTGAACCAAAATCAAAGTCAGTTACAAAACTTTTGTGCTTTTTTTGCTCAGAATAGACAGAATGCCAAGCCTGTTTTGTTGTGTATTTTTAGCTAAGCTTGCTGCATCAGTCTCTTTGGTCCAGACTGAAAAAGCAATTGATTGTATTTGCCCTGAAATTATGTGCATACATTCATGACACCCAGTGGATGAGACGATTTTGATAATCTCCTGACTTTTCCTCCAGAACCACCATCAGGTTCACATTTGTGGTTATGAGTAAAATGTCACAACCACACTTAAATGGATTGCCATGAAATTTATTACACACATTCCTGTTCCCTTGTATGATTTGTCCAGACCTTGGTGACTTATTAACATTTAAAGCTAATGCTGTTTATTTTACCAAATGCATATATGACCCAATACCCGCAAAAGTAATGAGATTTCAACCAGCCTCAGCTTTACTTTGTGTTTAAATTTAATTAGCAAAGTTAACACTCTAAACTACGATGGTTAACATGGTAATTACTATCTGAACAAACTGCTACAGTCTTGATGTTTATAAGAATATTTTCATACCAATTTATAGTTGTATTTATTATAATTTATAGTTGTATTACTGTAGTAGGTAAACACACTATTTGGAGAAGCTTATTACACTGCATATTTATTTAAAGGTTTTTGAGTTTTTATTTAGTCCAAATGATTTTCAGTATTCACTTATGTTCATTCCCAGCACTCACTGTCCTAAAACAGTGGCAGATAAACCAGTCCATTCCCAGACCATTTAGTGTGTTTATTAAATCTCGCGCTGTATTTCCTGGCCTGCACTATTAACTATTGTTCAGTATTGCAAAATAATTTTCTCTGTGTCCTTATTGAGCAGTAGCCTTTAATGTCGCTAATTCTCAGCTTGCTTGTTAACACAGAGAGTCTGCTAATGGTCCTGGAGTGCAGTAGCATATCTATTAACATTAGCAAAAACTAATTGGCAAGATAATAAGCCCAGTGACAGGAAATGAGACAATGTTTGTGTGGGCAGATAATCACAACATAAACATTACTAATAGGAGAGAGGGCTAACAGTAGCATTTATTTGTCTTTTATTTAATTTTATTTGTCTGTCGGTTTAGCAATGAGGCCTCACTGCAAGTAACTGGCTGCTGCCAGATGTGATCGTCTTACATGAAATCACAGCACAACCATGCCACTCACATCTGTACTAAATAGATTTTAATGCCTTGAAGTTTTTTCTTCTTCTCACTAACCCACCTCCACAGCTGAAAGCAACTAAGTCACCTGTTGTGCAGATACTGTTCAAAATAATTCTAGGCTTGTAAAGCTTTTTGAAACACACAGACTGAGGAAAGGTACACCAACGTTATCACAGACAGATGTCATGTAACAGTGTATATGCAATATGAATTTCCTTTAAGCAGAAATTAAATGTTTGTTTGGGTACTTCACTTACCTAGAACAGTCAGGTAAGCTTTGGCTGTTCTGACAGGCATGGTGAAGAGAGAACAGGTGTACATGCCTTCATCTGACAGGGTGACATCACTGATACTGATGGTCAGCTCTGACCACGATGCGCGCACCAGCTCAATCCTGTTGTCCCTTAAAGCTGGACAGAGAGACAGAGAGTTAGAAATCATTACTAAAACTATCAGCAAAACAGTTTAGCAGACTTGTCTTTCTTGCTGTAGTTTATGTTTTTGTATTTTGCCAATAGCTTCTCTTCTGTATTGTATTGTACATTTCAGTAAAGCAGAAATCTGTAGAGCTCAATGTCCATTCTATATATTTTCTGTCTATTGCAGTACACCGAGCACACACACTGTCAGAAAGACAGAGAGAATGTGAGATCATAACAGCAGCAACAGATGAGCAGTGTGTTCATATTATGCTATGACTCTATTAGCTATATGATGCTAAATGTGTGTATAGCATATTATTGACAGAACAGCATCATAGTGAAAGATTAACCACACACATTAGTCTTATCTAACAGTAACAATGCAAACATGTCCAAAAAAATACTGAGGCCAGAGTAATGTGTCAGACATGATCTTTTATAACCACATCTATTTTTACCCAGTGATATACAATATTGGCCATTATTTCTGAAATGATGAACGTGGTTTGACTATTGCCTACCCAAGCCTAGATGTGCAGTGTAAATAATGAATGAATACATTTAAATGCATAAACAATCAAAAATCATATCAAAAAGTGACCTCAACGCTGAACTTTCTGTCGAATCTCAAAATGTATTAATCAGTACCATACTGATACAGACTTCTCTGCTTGAAACCCATCATAGACATTTTACTTATATGAAAATGTAATCTTCCAAAAGACATAACAGGAATGGAAATCAATACTGCAATAACTGGCTGAGAAAGAAGCCTAATGAGTTTGGCAAGATGTGAGAGTTAAAATGGATTTGCTGATATTGGATGGCCAGTTGAAGGATACTCCACAGGCTTCAAATTAGACTTTATACTTCAAAACTCTGTCTGTTTCAGAAGCAGAATGTGACACTATGAAAATGACAAAAAATCATGCTTTTGTCTGAAGGGTGCATCATGAGATACAAAGCAAACAGTTGTCTTTCCATAAACCACAGTAGCTACTTTCCCAAGTGCAGAGCGTGTTGTTACAGTCACACACAGGTGTATATATTTAATATTCTTAATGTGGCCACCCAAAAAAGGATATTCTAATCTTATGATAACTGAGAGAAATCAAAAAAAGTAGAGCACTCTACAAAGATAAAGAAGAGTAAAGACCCTTAGAAAGATTGTTTGCAAAGAACTTTAAAGAGTTGCAGGCTGAACGGGGAAATATGATACTCAAGTACTGAAACTGTGCTTCTTCAACACCCTAAAGGTATAAAGTCATATTTCTTTCTCAAATACCTTCACTTCTCATTTCTAACCCATACAAATCATGTACATTTTTGTCATTGCAAACCAATTTATACTGTGTTGTATAGCAAACATTTCTCAATTAAAAATCTATAACAGTCAAATATAAAAATTTAACAGTCAGTTAATTTGGAACAAGCTTTTTAGAGCACTGGCAGACATTATCACTTTAAAATCTAACTTAATTGTTGTGCCGGAGCCTGAGTCTTATGCTACAGTGGTTGTAAGCCACTTGCGGTTGTAATATGTCTGTCACTGGTGAATGCGTCTTCCTTGGTGACTGCATACAGCTTCTCTGTATGCATGGTGCAATGATCACAGAACTGACAAATGTAGAGAAATGTCAGTGAGCACACTATCTCGTGTCATTTGGTCTGCCAAGGGATGGATAGCTTTGCTTTGCTGGTTCCAGGCTAAACACCTAACGTAAATGGCAGTGGAGTTGTAATCAGTTTGGCTAAACGACAGCTGCTTGCTCTCATTTATTGCTGGATTTGTTCTGTCCCTTCCCGTCCCTCGCAACATCGGTTATCTCTACATGCTGTGTACTGAGCCTGAGCAGGCATGACATGTTGATATGAGCACATGACATATCTTTAGGCTTGGTACTGGTGACACTATATTCCTGTTTGTGTATTTACGAGTAGACATGACTATCAGTGCGAGACCACTGAATTCATTTTAGTCTAATGCACTTCCACTTCAGCTAACCTGTCCTGAAAAGATGTTTACATACAAGCATATACACCTTATTTCATCAAAGAATACACTAAGATAGAGAAGAGATTCTTTGGACGGATTCTGGACTAAATAGAATTTTTTTTTTTTTTTTGTCTGTCTGTCTTGTCGTTCTCTCCTTCCTCCCACCCGCAGACCTCATTCTGTCGACTCTGGCAGCTTCACTAACCTGTGAATGTGTACAAGTTAAACAATGCTTCAATTCAACTGTTGCCTTATTTGCTTTGGGCAAGGAAGTATGAGCAGGCAAATGTCAGAAAATACTGTACATTTACTGTTGCTGACTTGCATCGTGATGTGACTGCTTTATTTCTCCCTGCTCGTCAACAGCCCATTGTGGGAAGTTGTTTGTGTGAGATTGAAGAATACAGATAGACAGATAATTCTTTGAAAAGTGCATAAAATATCCTGACACATTGCCAGAGCAAGGTAATATGAACATGAACTCAATGACTGTGATGACGCTTGATTCACATTCACATTTATATGGACAGTTACCTAAGATAAAAACAGATAATTATCAGTGATCCTTTACTCCAGTTTTACTGAATTTGAAACTTCAGATAACTGAGATTAAAATGTGGGAATTCAATCATGCCTAAAGTGTTGTTTCTGCATTCTTCAGTGTTTACAGGCACTTATCAAGATAGTTTAGATGCCAAAGTGGGATCACCCTGATCCCTCTGGAAGAGTGGATTCAGGCCAAAGTTAGAGACATGAAAGATGGAACATATAACCATGATAATTGACTAATGGTTAACTGATAAGGATTCCAGTATAATCAGGAGTCCTAAAAAAGTCTTCTCTACATTTAATCAAAGGAACAAGAATAGTCCATCAGTGATTAGATCACCTGCACAGCAACTGACAAATAATTGTGTTGCCAAGATTGTTTTGTCTTTGATGATTTTTTTTTCTATTGAGAGTCTTTCTCTTTCGTTTTTTGAGTTGTGATTTAAAGTGCATATGATGAACATCAAACACTGGCACCATAATATTGTAATTGTAAACTTAATTATATAATTATACACTCATGAGTTCTTATTTCTTATATACAATAATAAGGACACACACACACACACACACACACACACACATAATTTACAGTTCATATGATTCACATTTTTCTCTTAAATGGACAAAGTGCAGTCCACCTCCAGCTTTCTTCAGTCTTATTATTCTTTATTCGCTTCTCACTTTTCTTATCCCTTAGCAATGTAGCCTCCTCTCATCTCTCATTCTGTGTCCAGTGAAAGGTTGGATATCGACAGAGAGAGTAGAGGAGAGGAATGTATCCCTTGCTATTTGTCTGCAAAGATGCTGCAGTTGCCTGCCATCCATTAGAGACCATTAGTGCAGACAGTCCTGAATGTGTTCATGGAGGATGGTGTTGTTGTCAACATCAAAGTGGCAGATTTGTGTTCTGCAATAACTGAATGTACGACTGTATTTTTGCTCATTTAGCTTCAGTCTGTTACTCTCTGTGAATACAGAAAGACAGAAAGCAAAGCTGCACTTGTCAGCATCAAAGTTTTATTTGTATCTGCAATGGTCAATACACCTCTGTCCATTCTGCTGCTTGTTAAGCAGTTTGTGAGAGAGACACAGGAAAAGAGAGAGGGAGATGCTGTATTTTATACATTTGATAGTCTTAATCTCAGTCGAACTGACGGAGAATCCTGAAACATGACATTGACAAGAGTTTGTCAAAGAAGAAGCAATATGATATTTGTATACCCAATGTAGGCCTGGATATTTTTTTTAATCTAATTACAAGTTCTGGTGAGCATTGGCTCACAGGGGCAGGTTGTGTTGCTATGACCAATCACATACCACAGAATAAACGGCTATAACACCAAAGCTGGAGAAAGCGACACAACAGAGTGATAAATGTCAGTGATCGCTTTTTTTTAATAAATCTGTAGAGGCACATCTCTGAAAAGGAAAGCTGAGACACAGAAAAGCTGCAGAGAGAGAAGGTCAAAGATGTCTTGTTACTTTTAAATTAGAAGTGACATTTTTATTCTGAGGGACGACGTTCAGTCAGCTGGTGGAAAAGTCTTCTTAAAACTGACTGAATATATATAAATATGTATTTCTTGCATGTTGTCAATGGTCAATCTTTGGCCCAAATAATGACTAACAGGTTAATATTAACAAAGCATGTTAATGTATCAAATCATTTACTTTAATTTTCAGTCAACATTTCACTTTATCCATGTGTATGAGTGTGGGTCTACATTTTAATTTATTAGTCCATAATTTTCTGATATTTCTAATATATTTCTCAGGAAGAACTATACATTTTGGACTAATTATAGAACAAAAAGACGCTGTTCAGTTGGTTTGTGTCAACTGTTGTGTTAATACCATAACCTAGAGCGTGTCTGAGTCACTGCACAGCAGGTCGGCTAAACATAGGTGGGCTAAATTTACATTTTCATGTAAAGCCAAAGATGACATTTCAAATAATAAACTAATGAATATTTAATTTGGGTTACAGTAAATTAAGCATTTTCAAGAAGGTCACTGTTTCTCCACAAATGTACATATATGTAGGTCAATGAAACATTAGCAAACTGTATACCCATAAAAGCATTCAAAGTTTTCTCCAGTTAAATTAAGGTAGGATGTGTGGCTAAGGCTGAAAAACTTATGTACAGATAAAAGGTGTTTGTTTGCTATTTGCAACAGCTGTTTGCTGTTGGATTTGAGCCGGTTTCTGGCTTGACAACAAGATGAGAGAAATCTGCTACTATGTGAGATCTGTTGTTTGTTCATTTACTAACTATACATTTACTATCTTCTGTATCTTTAACGTAATCGGCTGTTTGCCAATTATTTATTCACAGTCCTACTGGGCTTCATAACTTTTAACTTTTGTTTTGTGTTCGCTTAGCTTAGCCTTTCCTGTTTAGTTACTAGCCACCACAGCTAAATAAATACCCATAATCCCATAATGGCGTGTGCTAGCTGTTCCGCTTTTGCAGACAGGGTGTATCTTCTAGAGAGACATGTCCGTAAGTTAGAGCAGGTGCTAGCTCCTAATCTTACGTTAGACACGACGGGCACTCCAGACAGCATTAACCTCAGGCCTGACAGCGAGCCTGCTAGCACTAGGACTAGCGTAGCGTCATCGGCAGACGGTGGGAAGTTTGTATCTGTTCGCTGGCATTGGAAAGGCCGCAAGAGCCGGCAATCAATGGCGTGGCCTGGTCTGCGGTCGCCTCTCGCGACAGCTAACAAGTTCTTGTCCCTTGTCGACCCTGCGTCTAGTCCTCTGGGGCTGTTTGTCTGTCCGGTGTCCGACGATGGGGCCAAACAAACCACCTTAGTGAGCCACTGTCAGCCATTGTGTACTGTTTACCTGGGGCCAGAGCATCCGACGTTGAGGCTAACTTAAGGGTACTGGCATCACGTAGGGTTAAACAGGG
>JAUBNQ010000006.1:10315802-10330417 GCA_032353495.1 Ctenopoma kingsleyae
GACTGTTGGGTTTTCCACATTATTCTGTATTTACCTATATTCTGTAAGGTCTTAAACCTTACAATGTAAAGTGCCTCAAGATGACTTTTGTTGTGAATTGGCGCTATATAAATTAAACTGAATTGAATTGAATTGTTTCACCTCATTATTAGTATACAGTTAAATCTGTTTTAGTGTTCAGGTAATATGAACGTGGACGTAGTATTTATTTAGTTGTGATAAAATAAACATCAATACAGTATTATACAGATGACTAAAATAATAGTGTGTGATTTTTACACTGAACACCAGATAAATATTTATAAAAGCTTCAGTATTAATCACTGTCCATAGTGAGTAAGATATTGCATTTTTACTAAGCCATGTGAAGGAATAAGTACAATACACAGACATATTTTGTGAATTGTCTCCTGCATTTCAGTCTTGACTTTATTTAAAACACACATTTGTATGCTTCATATTATTTGCAGCATTTGATTTGAAAAGCCAGTTGCAGGCAGGCGCAATGACTGTGTGGTCACCGTCAGATCAGAATCTCATCTAAACCTGAGGCTCAGCAGCAGCAACTTCTTTCTCCACTTCATATTATATTTTTCATCAACATCAACGATTAATTTCTTTCATTTGGTTTGCTTTTTTTTTTTTTTTTTACAGCAATCAGTACTGTATCATGTTATTGCGAAGCTATTTGATGTGATATATGCACAACAACCTTTTCCCAGAATTACACAACACTAGCTGAGTATACAATTGTGAATACGATATGTATTACAGTGTGCCATATATGCCTATTTTTTACATTAGTCAGGGTTGCCCTGTGATGAAAATAATAAAGTGCCCAATCAATGATTAGCCTTAACATTTACACACAGATACTTGGCTTGTGCATGCAACTAGAACTAAAAGGCAGTTATTATTACACACAGCTGATGGTGCAGTACACCAGCTACATATTCTGTGTTTCAATGCAAAGCAAGTACTGTGTACAATGGGCATACAGCATATAACCACATATCTAAATTGGCTTCATATCTAGCAGTTTCCAAGGCTAATGTCCTCAATATTAAAATCATTAAAAGCAGCAGATGAGTACACATCATTTGTGTGGGCATTTGCATGTGAGGTGGAGTATGTGTATGAAAAGTAATTACATTTGCACATTAAAGATGTGTTTGTTGTAAAGGTATACATAACAGTTATTACAGAGTCACTCATTTTAACTCCCTCCTGCCCTTTCCCTAGTCTATCCTTTCCATCACCCCCCATTCTGTTCATCTGTCCAGGGACAGTATGTATTAGTATAAAACCTTTGCAGGTGTTTGCTCATTCAAGTGACACAGTTTTATAATGAGAAAAGTGCAAATTTCAGAATATACATTCAGCTGCCAGTGTGTGGATGTGACTGTTCTCTTTTCCTTGTCAACAACCCATCAGAGTTTGACTCTGTGTGTATATGTGTGTGAGTGTGAGGGAGAGATACACAAGCAAACTGAATGCAATGTTTATTGAATAGCTTAATGTATATTCTGTATCTCAGCCGTTTCTCAGCCTTCATTACCTGTTATACCGTTCTGAGGCACGCTGGCTTTTTAAAATGTAAAATGTGCCAAACTCCATATAATTATTGGCTTGTGGAGATTTCTCCTGTGACAGAAATGATTTTCTTTCATCAGTTTCTACCTGCCATGGCGAGTTCAGTGGGACACCTCCACCAGCCCTACTTCATTAAGTCCTTGTGAGAAGCAGGTCTGTGAGGAGACAGCTCCCCCCTATAAACTATGTTGTATTTTGTAGAGAGATACATTGTCGTCCTGCAGCTTGAGAGTAGAAGAATAGGTACCCATATGAGGAGGTGCACATTTTTTCTAGGGTACATACTATAGTCATCCTTCAGTATGACTTTTGAAAGAAATTTAACAATGTTTTTAGAGCCCTATTATCATTACAACCCTATATCAACACTCAATAATCATCAGAAACATTTTTTTTCTTATTCTGTTATAAAATATAATTTCTTTTTCCCAGCTCCTGCATTTTCTCCTGCAAGAGAGAAATAATAAGTCTGTCACTGAGTGTGAGCTAATTATTCCCATTTGCCTCAGGTATTTTTCTCTGCACCTCTCAAATGATAAGTAGCTCTACTAATAAAAGCAGTAATAACTGGATCTATTGCTCATTTGACAATATAGTCTCTTTTTCTCCCTTACCTACTTAACAGCATACGAAACAAAGCTGACATTTGCCTGACGTTGGTTGCTCTGATCCATAAGCAACACACAGTTGATGACAATGACATATGCAGAGCTCTGCTTTTAATTATTATACTTGTCTGCAAATACAATGCAAACACAAGTAAGTGGAAAAGGTTCTTTTTTTTAATCAAAGCTGACTGTTCTCAAACATGGACGTGCAAAGAGCGGTGACAAAGAAAGGAGACGCATAATGCTCAAGGTCAAATAAAAAGTTTGTCTCTGTCTTTCAGAGGTGATAACTGCATCTAAAAGCTCTCATAAAATGCCTCCTTAATTCCTCCCCTTTATCCCACCAAGGCCTACATTCTGTCTCCTTTTTCCTCTTTTTCTTCCTCTCATGTTTTATGGTCCTTGTCTAGGAGAGAGGGGACTTGTTAGGGATCTTTGGAGATTTACAGTCAAGTTTTTTTCTATCAGAGAGAACATCGTACCAATCTTCTGGCTGATATGAAAGGATGTTTCATAGAGGCAGTCTTCCAGGAAATAAAAAAAGACAGCTGTCTCAAAAGTTTAACTTTCCTGCTAAGATTAAGTTTTGAGAGAAAGTTCTGCTATCTGTTTAATAAAAAGTCTGTCAGGCATTTCTTATTTTGTTATTTACTTTGGAAAACTTTTAAAAGCCTATCCCCTAAATTGCTCAGGCACAGATACTCTGAATGCATCAAAGCTTTCATGGTTGCATACTGGGGAGGTGGGATGCTTGGCATTCCACAGACACACACACACACACACACACACACACACACACACACACATATATGTACACCTACAAGCATACAAACACGAACACGCTCACACAACCCCAAACAGCCAGCAAATTGATTCAGACAGCTGAATATTTGACATCTGAGGACCCAAATAGTTTCATATTCAGCTGCTCAGGGGCCTAAAAATGAGCGGTTGGCTCTTAGCTGTTCACCCATAACACTAATCTTAATGTTTAAACAGATTCAATCAATTTGCAGATGGAACAGTGTAGGCAGACATGTCCACCACAGGTATAGCGCAAACTTAATTTTTCAAACAACATCAATATGTCATTGCTCAGAGATGAACAAAAAACAGCATTGTTACTATGTACATGTAGAAACATTGTATTGTACTAATGCATCACTACAATCAGTATGTTTGGTGACTAACTGAGTCCAGACTGACAGTAAGTAGACTGATTCACTGTGACCTTTTCATAGTTTGTTTTTTCCATGAAACATTATGACTCATCACAGTTTTTTATTTGTCACAGTTAAATGATTCAGATCATCAAACAAATTTTAATATTCCACAGAGATAACCTGAGTAAATACAAAATGTTGTTTTTAAATGATGCATTAATTTATTAAGGGAAGAAAGCTGTCCAAACCTGCCTGGCCCTATGTGAAAAAGCAATAGACCCCTAAACCTAATAACTATTTGTGCAACCGTTGGCGGCAACAACTGCAATCAAGCCTTTGCGATAATGAGTGAGTTTTTCACGTCACTGTGGAGGCTTTATTAGTCCAATATTTGGCCATGCCCACATTGCATTTATGAAGAACCCTGGAAGCTACATTAGTTTAGCCACTATCACTGCCACCTTATTGAAATACATATAACAAAGTACATGCATGCAAGTACACGCCTTTATAAACAATATTAAGAATACTTAGAAACTACCTGTCATAAGTCACTAAAATAACGTTAGCTTTGGTGTGTGTTCTAGCAGGCTCATCGTGCCGCCGCAACTAGATATCCATTGATGATGCTGTTTCAGGAATTCCATGAAAGGCGGGCTTCAGCACTAATTTGATTTGAGGACATGATTGAAGTTGTTTTGTGAAAGAAATATTAAAACAAAATGTAAAAACCGTTAGCCATTTAACTTAAATAGTTAATATGTTCTTTGAAAACACTTCTTGCAAATTTTTAAATTAATCTCTTGATTTGTTTTAGATTCAGCGATAGTTAAAAAGAAAACATCAACAAAGACAGGTAAACAAGAGGAAAAGTTGCCAGTACATGTACACTACTATTCAAAAGTTGGGGGTTACTTAAAATGTTCTTGTTTTTTGAAATAAAAAAAAAAGATTTTATAACTTGACATTGATAAGAATTAGCGTGTGTAGAATGATGGTGTAGAAATTGTTAATGTTGTTTTTTAATGAGAAATTTACGCGTTTGTACAGAGGTCCATTATCAAATCTATCTATCAAATATTAGTCCTGTGTTCCAATGGCACATCTATCTGTTAAAAGGGCTAACTGATCATGAGAATATCCTTTGCACTTGTGTGAACACAGCTTATATATAACACAAGGAAATTTCTAAGTGACCCCTAAATTTTTGAATGGTAGTATACACACATGTCTTGAAATAATTTCCTCATGTTAAAATAAACCTCTTGTAAGACTCTTGAAATATGACCTTGAAGAAATGACTAGCACAACACCGTACAACAAAGCATTATTTTATCCTTTTATCCTGTAGAACAGCTAGATTCTCTCCAGCATGGCAGAGTGACCTGCATGCTGTTACTCAAATAACCACTGACACCCAGCCTGAGAAACACATAAATTATCTTTTGTGTCTATACACCTGTCAATACATATAGTATACCTGCTACATTAGTCACATTTAGGACAAAGCTATAATGCATTTAGTTCCACCTAATGTGTGCTTCAGGCAAATACGTTATAATGCTTATAAGGACAGGCAAACCGTGATCCTACCAGGCTCTGGGTGGCAGAGGTGGACAGATAAATAAAAAGGGAAGAGAAAGCTACTGGAGGTTGAAAATGAAAATGCACGTGGGTGTTGGAAAAGAAATGTGATGAAAAAAGGTTAGCAAATTACAGTAGCCGTGTTGAATAAAGGATTTTCATGTCATACCTTAGCTAGTGTTCACACATGATGAGTCCACTAAATAAGTCTGCACATTTAGCCTGGAAAGTAATTACACATAGGTTCTCTGTAGTATGGGAATAAGGAATAAATTGTAATTATGCCTCACTGCAAAATTTCTCCATCCAGGAAATAAAGCAATTATCAAGTCTTGAATTACATGAAACTAAAAGAGCAATTTGTAAAAAGATATTAGCCTCTTTTGAATCTTATAAAAGAGAGAATCCCTCTTGCTCAGTGCTTATGTCTCTCTCTCTAGCTGTCGAAGCACAGCTTAAGTCCCTCAGTAGTAAGTGATGGAAAGGACAAAATTGGCTACTTTTGGGACAATGACTTATTTGAAATTCAAACAACTCTTCACAGCCATTGCAGCGCCTTTGAGAGGACTGGAAACAAGAGGAGTCTCTTTCATCCAGCTAAACGTCTTGAGGTGAGCCTCAGCCCTGACATTAAACAACAACAGCCGTAAAAGCGGCACCACTCAAAGGATTGTAATGGAGTCAGATGGTGCATTTGTCTTTGAAAAAGCAATGTGTTTATGCTAATGCTTGGTGGCTGTTATAGAGGATGTCCGTAAGTGACAACCTTTGTGATATGAGACATGGACATGCAGCATGTGCACAAACAATGTGTTAAATTAGAGATCAGACATAATAATTCATATATTTTTTTTAGATATTCTTATGCAGAGTAACCCTTAACATTAAAGAAGACAGATGTTGATCTTTATACAAATAATTTCTTATATTTTGGAATAAAGAGTAAAAACATATTTTTCAGCTAATTGTAGCAGAGCAGAGTATGCAAAAAGTTGGAGAGCTGGGGCTGTATTTTTCAGCAACTGTGTGCTTGCCCTAATCCCCATCTTCTTCTTCCCAACAGGCAGCAAGGAAAATTAATCTGAAACCTACTGTGCTCAAAGGCATTTGCAGCTGAGGCATCTTTCCTTTCTCACACTGCCAATGGCACTTTGGAAACACTCACCATCTCAGTGCTCCCATCAGCATGTGCATCTGAATTTGCCACGTTCAGCAAGACAACTCCCAAAGCGCGCGCGCGCGCACACACACACACACACACACACACACACACACAAATGCACACAGTCAATCCAAAACAGCAATGCAATTCTGCAGCCTGTGTAGTGTCATTTTGCTTTTTCTGATAATAAGTGAGTCCTTGGCTGCATTTTCATTTCCATTGTCAGAGCTCTGCACTGGAAATACCATGAAATGGACACCCAAGCCCGACCCCTGTTGTGATATGGAATAACCTGCAGAGAACATCAGCTGTTGAATTTGATGTTCAATGCAGCTTTTTACTGTTGCTTTTTTCGACAAAAAGGGAGGTAAGTGAAAATGCAAGACAAAAATCAAGAACATGTATGCATTCAGTTACCTACAATATGGAAAAATACAGGCATGCACACGTCGGAGCATGAACACACAAATGGACAAGGCAGCCCAGAGGGAAGAAGGATAACAGAAGAAGACTGTGTAAATCCCATATGTGCTTAATCCAGACACTTACAAGAGAGTGTGATTCATACTCTATTACACTCGACTAATACAGCTGAGAGACGCACAGGCTACAATCATTTCAGCAGAGATCAACCAACAAAATAACACCCGTGAATCCTCTTTATGGGGACTTTACTGGAGAGGCTGTGAAAGGTCAGGAATAAAGCCTTTGTAATTATTAGCCTTTAACGCATGTGCCACACCCACAATGCGTGTATGTATGTGTTGGTGTGTCTGTGTGTATATCACTGTGTCTGTGAATGTGTGCAAAGATAACAAGGGTTTGCATCGATTTAATGGAAGGAATTTCTCTGCAGGACCTTTCAGGTCTCCAGTATATAAACTGTTTATTATACAGAGCTTGGAGTCTTTTCTACAAATCACATTATTCTCAGGCTATTTTCTCTCAGAAAGTGGGGTGTGAAGTTCATAAGGTTGTTAAAGTCCTATATTATGAAACTTTCTTTGTTCTGTTTATATAATATGCAGTATAATAACACTTTCATAAAGACATAATTAATGTTGTATTTTAAAATCTGTCAGATGTATCTAAATCACTGTGTTTGAACTATCTGAGTAAACATCAGCTGGATACAAATTCCTTGTAAGCATGTATGCATACCTGGACAATAAATCTGATTCTGATTAATAAGCTCATTTATTTTGACTTGCTCTCCTTAAAACATTAGTGAAAACCTTCCCATTGGGCATGTTGACAGTACTCAACTGGAAAATCTGCTCATTAGTTTTACATAATTTCACACTGAGTCTGTATTATTTGCCTACCACGGTCCACTATTGTGGCTATAAAACTAAAGTAGTGGGGAAAAACAACTGATCTGATCCAACCTTTCCATGGTCTACTAAACTGTTCAAATGTTTGCATTGATCATGCTTGCACTTGAGATGCCCTGCTGATCTAAAATCCAACAAAATTACACCTGGGTTGATCCAGTTGTTCCAAACAATCTGACTCTGAATAAAATTCACTGCACACAAACAAATTGTTCATAGCACATAATGCTTGCCATTGCTTATCCTGTTTAACATTAAACAAGTCAGAGATAACTGGTC
Source organism: Ctenopoma kingsleyae (assembly GCA_032353495.1). Classification (NCBI taxonomy): domain Eukaryota; kingdom Metazoa; phylum Chordata; class Actinopteri; order Anabantiformes; family Anabantidae; genus Ctenopoma; species Ctenopoma kingsleyae. Next base: position 10,323,526 of record JAUBNQ010000006.1, read on the forward strand.
ATATATTTCTCACTAGAGTGTTTTCCTTAGCAGAGGGGTTTTGTGAGTAGATCTCACTGTGCGTGCATTTGTCTGCGAGTGTGTGGGATAAAGTACAAAAAGTAATAATAGCCGCACACTAGCCATCCCCAGAGGAAAGGCTTTAAAGACTATATGAAAACAGGCTTGGACATGTGTGTATCTGTTTCTCTGTACTGTGAATACACTTGCTATGAAAACAGAACCCTGACAGGAAAACACAGACACATGAAATGTGGGACAGAAACTATGACATAACAAAGACAGCAGCTTATTCAAGTGACAAACACACAGGAATACAGAAGGTTTTTTTCAGGTTGCTCTCCAACTTAAAAAAAAAAAAATCCTGTCTTGTGGGTTTTGTGCATTTCTCAACCGCCACAAACCTAACACAGGGAATACTCTGTATACTCCATCTGTCGTATGGCTGCTTCAGTCTGTCAATCTGAAACTCACCTTTCTTGTCCCCAAAAAACAGGGTCTGCTGTGCTGGGTTCGACCACTGGAGGGAGGTGTTGTCATTATATTCCACACGGCAGGTAAGGTTTGCTGTCCCACCCTCTGTCACTGTCACATTCTGAACCAAAGGGTGCTGACCGCTGATGCCTGTGCCATGACAAAAGAGAGAAACACGTAAGAGGAGGTGAGCATGCATCAGGTGGGTACTTCAAACACTGGAGGACAGCCAGTCATTACAGTGTGTTAAACAGGACACTAATATAGAACCAACAGGGGTGTTATCCACCCCTGAAACCTCAGATATAATGAAAAGACCAGTTAATGGTCATCCTCAGTGAGTGTGTCCATCATCATTCTGTAAGACCTCTAATCAAGGTACAGGTAGTTTTCAGCACCATGGACAGCTCACTTTTGCAACTGGTTCATCAATAGTTGCCGACAGTTTGCAGAACATTGTGTAGCTCACTCTGCTTTCTCTGTGTGAAAGATGCTTAGGGAGCAACTAAGCAAATAAATAATAATAAATTATAAGTCTATCCCCGTCCCCATTTCCAGAGGACAGGTTTTAAAGACTGAGTGAATAAAGGCTTAGGTAGAAAAGATTATTCATCCCCAGCCAACCTCCCCCCCCAGGAAAGGATCATAAGGCTGAAATCTGAAACTAAATCAGGAGTTTTTAAATGCCACAACTCCCATTACTGTGTGATTCTGTTTGATGCTTTTGTATTTTTACACTGTTTCTGTATTAGATCACACTCAGCACTGGAAATATCAGCAGCCAATTTAATGTTTTCCTTACGTCAGTTAATGATTGAACAGGAAAGATAAACAAATCCCAAAAGAGCACTTGTCTACTGGGTTAGCAGGTGAGAAAAACCCTATCACAGAGAGACCTGTGGTGAAGGACATGTTGAGAGGAGAGAAGATGAGGTGAAGGAGGGAGAAAGAGGTAAGTCAAGGAGCACGGGTCATTTCCAGCGTTGATTAAGGCCTCCTGAGGTTAATCATGCGTGTGAGAGATAGAAGGAAGAGGAGGGAAACGGAGGAAAAATGAATTTCAGCTATGGGAGGCTAGGAATATGTTTTATTCATGAAAGTTTTGCATGAGGCATGATCTGCCAGAGATTTACCATTCTCATACGCCTGCCCACACTCTCCTTAATACTTCCTCTCTTTAAATCACTTACTTTTTCTCACTTTTTTCAGTTACACAGTTAGGCAACATGCTGGACAAAAAAGAGAAGTTAATGGTTTACCACAGTACTGGCTGCAAGGATGATTTTTGAGTGAGAGTTGGAATAATATAACGTATATAATTGTACTTACGTTAAGTACTGTATTGCATGCGTCACTGCAAAATGGAGACACTCTATGGCTATACTTGCTTGTTGTATTGTCTAACACTTTACTTATTCCTGAAAATATAATCTGCTACTTTGTTCTTCCAATGATCTGCTTTTGACAAACTAAGAAAAAAAGAAATTTAGGTGATAAATGTTTTATCTGTCAGTCAGCATTTTCACTGAGGACTATGAAACATAAACACATAATAACATTTGAACTATACTAGAAGAAATAAATATGTGGAAAGACATATGGCATAGAACACAGTATGTAGAAGAAATGTTTTGAGGAGTAGTTGTTAACTACTGCAACTAGTTGTTAGTTTAAGATCTGAAAACAGACAGAATGAAATATTTAGAGAAAATCTAACAATTTTCTCACAGCGCTTAGACTGTATCCATTTGTGCTACAAGTTTACTTATCAAGGCAGAAGAAATAGTGTTACATATTAATTTCTCTTTTTGCGTTTCTTTTCCTTTTCTCTTCTTTTCTCCTGTGGTGCTTCGAAAATTACACTAGTCTGGGGATCCCTCAGCCTAAGTCCTGCGTCAGTGTCTTGTGCTACATGTCCAGTGGGAGTGAAATGACCACGGGGGCCACACTGATGGTTATATTAGAACAGTGCAGTGCTCTATGTGCCTAATTGGCCAGTGGAGTAGGTTCTTCCATTCTCCCCTCTGGCCACCCAGGCCTGATTTAAATGTATCTCCTGAGGGAAGGAGGCAGCTGTTCTCTCCTGATTTCCATGTCTAAATTTAGATCCTTCCCTCAGTTCAACTCCACTCTTTCTCCTACTTTTGGTTTCTTGCTCTATCTTTTCCAGTTCACATTCATTCCACTCAATTCCCTTCTCTCTGTTCTGCTCTCTCTGTCGCGTTTCCTCCTCTAGTTGATCCCTGAAGGTTGGCATTTCCACTGTCTTTGTCTCTCATTTTCATATCCTCTCTGTCTCCCAGTGCTCCCCAGTCTTTTGAATTTATCTTGATCCTACTGCCTTTCTTATGCTCAATTGTGCTCAAATCTCTCACGGAGAGTGGGGTCAGCCTAATTGCCCTTCTCTTTGACTGACATGCCAAGGCATAATATCTATATATGACAAAACGGCTATACTACAGCAATGCACAATATGATTCCTTTGGTGACTATTGTAATGCAGTCTGCCTCTAAATACATAGCGAATCATAATTTCCTCTAGAGAGTAAACCAAAGCTCATTCCCATGCCATGCAGCTGTCTCTCTAGAGATCTTAAGTCTTAATGGGACCACTCAGTACCCTCCACAAATAGCTAATAATCAAGGCTGGTTGTAAAGCTTCCCCACAATATTTTGGACTTGCACCTCACGCCACGCATAGTACTGCCTCGAGTATTTCACAAAGGATCAAACGATTACCTATTCCTAAAGCAGGCAGTAGAAATATTCACAAGATACCAAGGCACATTCAGACGCACAGTATCTGTTGCAAAAGCAAACGACTGAACAAATAATAGTGATAAGAGTATCCTGGATGCATTCTGTCTGCTTTCTGACATGACCTTTCAAGCAAGAGCAGCTGAGTCTACCAACCTTTCTTATTTAGGCATTCAAGGAGCAGAGAAAAAGAGAACGATGCAGGCAGACAGACGGACAGCCTGGAGCTACTGACCTTTATACCAGAACTGCAGTTCAACTGAGCTGTAGAGCTATGATGTATGGCTGGGAATGCATGATTACAAAGTGAATAGAGGCAGTACATAGTTGATTAGCTGAGTCACCTTTTAAGCCACTTGAACATAACTTATAAATGCAGCCATGGGAATGTGTATTACTACAAGTTTAAATGTTCTGGATAGTTTACTACAGTTTGGACCTCCCCCCAAAAAACGTTAGAGGTAAGTTTTCTCTGTTCAAATGAAAATACTTAACAAAGTAATCCGACAAACATCAGATTTTGTTTCAAACCAGTCTGATTACCTGCAGCTCATTGTCTTGCATTGCATGACTCCTCCTTAGTGATGGGAGTTACAGTTTATTAAAAGATATAACTTTATAGATAGAGTTGGAGATCTAATGGGGTTGTACAATGTTATTATTAAAAACAACAGAAGTAAAAATTCTAGTTGCAATGCACCAACATTTTCATTCAAATAATCAAGCTTAGTGAAAATCATTCTTAATGTCTGAATAAGATCTGTTTTTCCATATAAAAGAATATTTTATTACCTGATTTTTTTTAAAGCCACAATATGCAACTTTAAGTAAAGCTAGTGGTAGCTGGTCGCAGGACCCTTTCATAGCATCTCTGCACATTATAATTTTTAACAGTATAAAAATGTTAGATACTATAAAAAGACTAAATGATAACATGCAGTTGTTGTATTATTAAATGTAACATTTTAAGCCAACATATAGACACTGTAGCACAGTACTGTCTTGGTCACTGACTCTGTAAAGCATAACCTCAAGTGTGTTAGTGTTTAAAAAGCATTGCACTTAGATCATGAATGAGATGCAGAGGATTACATGCAACATGACAGCTTTGCCATGACCAGTTAGTGTCTGTAAGGTTACACAGGTGGCTACACAGCTGGGTAGACAATCTTCTTAGATTGAGTGATTCTCAGAGTGTCAGGCAGCAGGGTGGTCTAGTGATTGGCAAGACAGTACAAGGTCAAGGGTTTGATCATCTCAGGAGCTGGTGTGAATTCTTAAACCAGCTATGTACAGTACCCTGTCAGTGTCCTTGAGCAACTTTTACCCACCCTCCTCACTGGTTTAGAACAACAGTAAAAAATTTTATACACAAAAACTACCTATAAAATAACTTACAGGCAGATTTTTCTTCTGGGCAAGAACCAATTATATTTGATAATATGAAACACAAAATGTTGTTAGTAACTTACTGGAACAGAAGCTAACATATCCGACAAGTGCATCATCACTCCCTGCCCTCACTCTGGGACTCTTCCTCCCACTGTGACAATTTTCACACAAACTCCTTCCTCTTTCTCAGGAACATGTCATACACACAGTCTTGTTTCTTTCTCTTTTGCTAAGACCTTTTTCACACCTTCTACCAACATGCATCCCAAATCCACATTGCATCTAAAATGTGATTTATCAACATTTCATAACGCTGTTACACCTGGCATGAAAAATGAGACTCCAGTATTCATGTGGAAATGAAATTGTAAGTTCCTGTGAAAAAGACCACCAGTGTCAAAAAAACTATATATCAGTTGTTTTAAACAAAAAAAGCAGTTGAGAAGTTACACAACTGTATGCAAATATATTTTATTTTATTTATCAAAATGTGTTGACAGCCAGGGAGAAACTTAAGTTTGGCTTGTCACATGGCAACAGACTAGAGCAGGCCAGCTGGATATGGCTGGTTGCAATCAAACAGACATCTACACTGCCCTCAGTGGACTAATTGCAAATTTATCTCAATTTATCGTCCATCTATCTAATTATAAATGCATTTACCCACGAAAAAGTCAGAAGCACTGTACTGTGCAGTGTGTAATGTAGGTCCAATATTCCCCATGCTCTTTGTCATTTCTGTCCCTAAAGATATTGTCTACTTTTTTATGAATTATCTTCTGTGATAGTTTTAGAGTAACATTTCTATACAGAGAAATACTACATCTAACTGAATCAAGGTAAAAAATATATACTATTTTTATATTATTTATATTTTTTGATACAAAAACAATTTTTTATTTTATTGACATATTTATCTTTTTATGCCACTGTCTGCTTTATTCCTGGGTAATCCCAATGATTTCAGTTCATGTCAAACAGCCACACCACTATAGTACCGCTATACAGCTTGCAGTGTCATTTTGTACACATTTTAAAGCAGATTGTAAATTAAAACAATTTTTTTCTAATTCCTGCTGTTCTTTTAGGAAAGAAATCAGGTGCACAATCCACAAAAGAGGTGCTTGGAATAAAATTGGAGGACCTTGATCCAGAGGAAGAACTGGAGCTTGAAGATGTCATTTCAAAGGGCTTTGAGGAGCTGTATGAGCCAAAAAGATTGAAAAGTGAAACTCCAAAGCCTGTGAATGAGCTGTTCACACCAAGACCTGGAATAAAGACAAAGACCTTTGATTCAGAGCAGAAGATGGAGCTTGAGGATGAAGCTCCATTTGTAAGAAGCAGTCATTCAGAAACAGAAGAAAAAACAACTGAAGCGTCTCAAGGTTTACCTGATTTACCATTACATCTCGTAGAGAATGTTGTTAATGGACTGCTTGCAAAATTTGAGGACTTTTTTGGCATTGATCTTTCTGATGCTCTTGTCTCTAGTCTGGTAAAAGGACTAGCAGACCTAGCTGGAATTAATGTTACAACCTGCAGTATCAGGAATAAGTGCTTTCCTGATGAGAATGAAATTGTTTTACAAATTGTAAATGAAGCTCACGGTATCCTGGCACATAAGAACTACTTGAAGTCAGTATGGCGGGAAAACGAAGTAGCCGTAAGCTATCTGACAGCTGTCCTGTCTGCAGTTATCCTCGACTACACACTGGTGCGTCCTAAGGCACAAAAGAATGGTTTGACCAGTGAAAGCTTTACATTACGGAGATGGAAGACTGGGTCCTGCACACCTATAATTAGTAATCAGTTTTCTGTTGATAAAGAACTGATGCAGGATGATGTTGATTCAACTCTCTGCAACGCCGCTCAAGCTAGGACCAATAAAATGAGCTTCAAGGATTGTGACCAAGAAAAAATAAATGAAGACCTGAGACCAGACTGTGATAAATCTTCTGGTTCAGCTCTCAGAGAAGTCAGACTGAAAGTAAAGAGAGATATTCAAGCCTCTCTTTCCAAACTCTTCTTTTTCAAAAGCAAGGCTAGTCAGCGAGTTGGAAAAAAATAATGAATTAATTAAAAAAAAAAAAAAAAAGCATGTTCCTTTTATCTAAAGCATGACTTCTCTATACCGTATAGAGGTCCACATGTTTAGGAGGACAATGCTTTAGAAAAATACACACTCTATAAGTGAGGAAGAATGGGAGGATATTTGGAAATGTGCCAAATCTCTCTCAGTATGTAACTGTGCCAAAGCAATACAATTTAA
>JAUBNQ010000006.1:10333526-10349466 GCA_032353495.1 Ctenopoma kingsleyae
TAACTCAGAATTTACGGAAACCGAATGGTAATTGCTGGTGTCTTCTCCTTGTAAGTCGCTTTGGATAAAAGCGTCTGCAAAGTAAAGTAAAGTAATCAAATAAATAAACTTGAACTAACATCAATGTAAGTAAGTGATAGTAATCCGCAAAGCCATGGTTTCTAGGAAGCTGCCAATATTTAATTGAGCATACTTTAATAGTGCCAGTTCACCAAAATGTAGGCTAAAAAAAAAGGCTAAAAATGTATAACCCACAGCATACATAGCGATGTTATACATCATGTGCACTAACTCTCATATTGAGTAGAGTAGAAACAAATTCAGAGCAATTTCAAAATCACACTTGAAAAGGTACCTACAGTATAAGCAGTTTTCTGCATACGCACTCGCGCACATGCAAACATGCTTTACATGTGTTTTTTATCTGTGTGCTGTGTTTAATGAGGTCCTTTTTCATACTCATTTGCATTCCTGACAGTGATGCCATTATGTTGTCACATTTTCTAAAAATAACCCTGATTTAGCTGTCCATCAACAAAAAATGAAAAGAAACGAAAGTAAGAGAGATAGGGCAATTAAGCTTTGGTGCTGTTATAGTAATTGGCGTAGTACACTGTATATATATTTACAAATAAAGAAATGTAAAAGGCACCCTCTGGCTCTTTATAATGTATGGTATATAGTATATCTTTCTTACTCTTGTAAACACCCATTGATGAACTGGTGCTTTGAGGCGAACTGAGCCTTTATCTGCCCACTAATCAGCATGAATCTTATCTGGCTTGTTATGTTTTCTTACCAATAGCTTCATTATAATGGTAAGAGACGCAGAGATGAGACATGTGCTTGAATGTGATCTACAGTACACAACATCAGTTCCCTGTTAAGAGTGCTATGGATTTCCTATACTGTCACATTAAGATAGAAAAGGAGTCAGGTTAGAGTGGCCTTTGAAGACAGAATGTGGTCAGTGATGAATGAAATGGTGATTTTACAGTGAAACACATGCAGCTGGACGTTATCCTGGATGAAGATGGTTTAAATTAATTAAAAACAATGTGTGCTTTCATGTAAAGGGGAAATGTGTCGTGTGAGGAAATTTGGTAGAATATTATAAGGAGGGAATAGGGTTGTGACGTCTAAAGGCATTTACATCACTTATATTTTTTAACACAATAACTGCATCAAGTCGATCAGTAATCATAAAGGTTGCATTCTGCTAAATATTCCGTAATACAAACTGATTTGTACATATAACCTGTTTGTTATGTATGCCCCACTAAGCAGATGACTTATGATTATCATATTTCTGCTCAGAAAGTGACTGTATTCAAGATTGGCGCTTCTATAATCATTTGTCCAATATGGTGACTAAACAGAAGGAGATTATATTCAAGGTTGACTAAATTCTTAGTTTTTGAGAGGCATATTTACTGAAGCACGCAGCTGAATGAAATCACGTTATCTCCTCTCAAATAAACACTGTCTGACTCTCTGTGATCTGTCATCCGTTCTTGCTGCCATCTTGCAGATGTAGGGAATGATGGAGAAGACTTTGATCATTGTAATTTACTGGTACTTTTCCAGTATCTTGCAATGGGAAAGTCACATAATTAAATAGTGATTTATTAATCTTATGACCTTCGATTGTCCTTCGATCGGTTGACAATGAAAATCTCATTAAAACCAAAGCAGTGTATTTATAAGCAGTAATTACTGTGTAACCAAAAATATTTTGTAAAATAAAAAAGTGAATTTAGTTTTTCTTTTCTTATGTTATCTTTATAATATTGAGGCACAGCAGGAGAAAAGCAGACAGAACTCACCTCGAACTTTGCCTTTTGAAGCCATTACTGGAATCCCCAAATAGACGAGGGGTTGGATGGACAACAAGGGAGGCAGGTGCCAGAAAACAGAGGAAAAGGGACAAACACAGAAGACAGAGAATCTGATTAGATAACTGTAGAAACAGTTTGCTTATATCTTTCGCAAACATGCAGAAACAGTACTGTCTTTATCTCGAGTCAATCATGAGTGCTGAGACCTCCTGATCGTTCAACCCTGAAAGCAAATGTCCCGATTTAACTCATCAGCAAATTGAGACCTTACAGTGTGGCATCTTTTAATTAGTCACGTCACACCATGTAGATCATGCAAGGTAGCTCACTGCTATCTACTGATAAGCCTTCAGAACCCATAAGAATATGGACATACTGTACTGTAGATATCATGTATCATGTTCATTAGTAAATGCTGTGCTTCACTGGATTTCGAATGGGAATTACAGATTTTATGAACATTTTAAACTAGATGAAGTTTTTTTGCTGATGCCTATATGAAGTCTGTTTCATGTGGATGCACAAGAAGCAATAATTTGTGTGTGCATACAGTACGTGTGGGTGCGCTCAGTACAGGCTACAGTCATGCATGCACATGCTATAACACATTTATAATATGTTGTGAATGACAACACTGTAACCAGTGAGGAGGTGCTCAGACAGATCTGTCGTCTAGCAGAGAATATGCCATCATGTGGGGGGCTTCAGTGAAAACCGTATGGGCCAGATATATAGAGTTGTATAAAAACAAAGGGAACCACAACATAGAGGATCTAACCAACAACAAAAGCGTCACCTCTTTGACATCCTGTCGGCAAAAACACAAAAGAGAGCCAAATAAACAATACAGATTGTCTATTAGTGTGCACGTGTGTCTGTGTATTTGCGTGTGTATCCCGAGGGAATGACTCTTATGCTTCACACACACTGCTTTGCCAAATTGATGGATCTATTGGAATGCCTCCAGTGAGCCTGAAAACCTGTACAGCTCTAAGAGACAGCGTTAAAAAAGAACGACAGAGGAAGAACAAAGAGAATCTAACCGCGGGTGCCGAGTCTGCAGGCTACAATAATTCTTGTGTTTTCTTTTCGATTACAGATTTATAAATTACTCTTCTTGTACAGAGCAAGTACAGATTTTCCATTTTGGCTGATCAACATACTGCAAATAGGTTTCAGTTCATTGTCAGAGAGAGAGAGAGCAAAATCTGAAAACATGCTTAGAGATCCAAACCAGCTGCTAGACAGTATGACCACTCTTTTGACTCTCACACACATATTGTTTTGTTTATATTTGAGTGTCATTAAATTCTGATAGCCAATTTTCAGTGGCTGATGGAGATGAATATGGTTTGTTAGTACTATTTCGCAGCTTGCTTTGGTGCTAGATAGACAGTGAGGAAGTGAGAAAGTGAAAGAGAAAACTGATGATTTCCTATAATTTAATTTTCAAACTTCATTTGCACACATTTTTGGGCTGCAGCATCAAAGTATTTGCAGTGGCACACCCCGTGGGACAAACGAGAGCAAGAACAGTAATATAAAGGAAAAGTTTTTGTGAGCACATAGACACACTGTTCCTCTCTTACATGTACACACAGACAGTCGGTGCAGATTTCACACCTTTCAGCTGTGTCACTGGTCAAGAGGGAGCGGGGCCAACAGAGAAACAGGGCAGCTGATGTCACATCTCTACCAACACTGCTTTCTACATGAGACTGATGGCTTAGTGAAATATTCCCTCAGCAAAGTCTGACCTCGCTCTATTCTTGCCTTTCATCCCTCCTGTCAAGGTATGAGCTTCCTGTCACAACTGCGGCTCTGTGATCTCTCTCAGTCAACACCTGTGAAAAAAAGACATCCAGCAGAAGAACGAAAAAAAAAATCATATATGTTTTTACAGCTATTCTCTCATAACAACAGCTGAATATATACACAGCTAGAGGGAGAGAGTGAGAGAAGACAAGCAGTGAAGAAAAGAGGAAAAAATGGTTGGAGCCTTATTCACTACAGTCTCTGCACTTGTATCTCTGAGTATTACAGTTACCAGGCAACCAACACAACAGTTGGGTAAGTCCTGGCAAGCTTAAATTGAATAAAACACTTTTCATTCTACTCTCTTATTTCCTCATTTTACCATGCCATGAGCAGAGTATTCCTAATCAATTACACAATGGTTGCTTTTCACATGCTGTCAATACTTCTGATTAGACAGAATTCAGTAAAGATACATAAAAAACTGTCTCCTGAACAGGAACAAATTTCACTATTTTACTTTCCAGTCCTGCATTTTAATTCAACTCTCCCTCCTGGGACTCATCCTCTTCCATTACCTCAGCTGTCAATATTGTACTTAGTAATACTCAGCAGTTTGTGATTCTTTGGGGCATCTAACCAGGCAGTTGTTTGCTAACACAACAGCCATAAGCAATTGATAATGTGACCATTTCGTCTTAGTTGCTGTAAGTTGGAGTTTACCTGCCCCCTAGTGGTCAAAAAGCACTTAATGCAGCTTTAATTTAATTTCATGGTATTTTCATTGTGCACAGAATACTGTTGAATGAATGTCATATTCACCTTGACTTTAAACACACTGTGTCCTATTGATATTTAAAGGAGAGGTGACTAAAATTGGACGTGTCCTACATGTCAAAAGTGATCCAAATCTACAGTATGCTACAGAAATTCTACTATACTCTCACCTAGAGACACATCACTCACTATCATGAATATCTGGTGGCTAATACCCTACATTTTAAATAAACAGTTTTATTTGTGTATGCATCTAAGCCGTTTCTCTTCCTGTGTGTACCAAAACCAGGCTTGAAGCTATTGGTTCATTCTGAGTATGTAAACACACACTTTATCTAAGAAATTTAAAAGTATGCTGAACAAAAAAGCTCTGAGCTGTAAGCATGTTCTCCATCTCTGTAACTGTCAGTGGGGAGCCATCGTAAATAAGCTGTGCGATAGTTCATACTGACACCACCTACTGTTGACACGCGCACACACACACAGACACACAAACATAGCAGCGATCATGGTATTTCCTTAGGGTGTAAGTCTCCTGGGAGGACATGTGCTCTCTTGCAACATCCTTCCGGTTTACCGCTTCTTTTCCTTCTCTGTTCTTCTCTTTTCAACTTATGCACATTCAGGAGTTTGTCTCACCTGCCTTTTGAAATTCACAATACTTCACTATTAACCATTTTCTTGCCTATATCTTTCTCTCCTCCTCTGTATTTCCTTCCGCCCTCAGGCTACCTTTTTCACAGTGGCAGATATATTCAGCGTTTGACATGCAGTGAAAAGCCTATGGAGATCGATGTGTGCAGCGTGGCTCTCTGAGCTGTCACATGGCATGATGGAGAGTTTAGCTTATCTTTCGTACAGCAGCAGCTGTTTTGCGGTATGTTTGATGTACTCCAGGCCCTTGGAATCCAACCAATATTCCACCGGTAAGCAGATTGCTGTAAAACCTTAACATGCGCTTTGTCACCTTATGACTTGTCTGTACATGGAGCCATCAACCATGTGTACACACAAGCGTAAAAATATGCAGGAATATATACATTTGTGACTCTTGAGTTCACTATCATGATTTCAAGAGAATAATCAGCATAATAATAGCTCTGAAAGAATACAAGCAAATGTATGTAAATCTAGTTTGGTTTACCAGCAAATGTATTTAAATCTCATTTGATTTAGCATAGCTTTTGCTAAGGGCTGCAATTCATCTCAGGGTAATAAAAGAGATGGTAAACAGTGTTAATAGATGGAATCAAGCTTACTTAACTCAGCTTATTGCCACCACACTGGCTGCTTTATTAGATCTGTCTACCACGTACTTGTTTTCTCACATTACAGGGGGGGACACACATCTGTTTGTTTTGTCATTTAATCTAGCATATTTGATTTCAACTCCTTAACACAATTACACATACATACCCTGTCCATGGTAGAATCATCTGCTCATAAAAGCCAAGCACCCACAAAGATGAAGCTGATGAGCGTGTGCACAGAACCACACGTTACATACTTCATAACATTTGTTTAATCCTCACCAAAGATGGTCCACACCTGTATTTATGGTTTCATAAGAGTTTTTTCCATGCTGAAAATAAGCAGGTCTTGTGAATCACCATCACCAGACTATGTGTAAATGGCACCAGGCAATCTGTTCCCCAGAGCTACTTTTTAGGTTTTGATGTTTTGTTCAAAAGCACAGTGAGTAGTTTTTGTATAGTATAGATTTGTAGTGAGGATTTAAAAATATATATATTTTAACTAAATTCATTCAATACTGGTAACAACATGCCAGATTTGTAGAACTGGTTGATTCAAGAATATTTAATGTACTTACAAGAATGTAATTATACCAACATTTACTATGACAATACATTATTTTTTGATTTTGTTTATGTAACACCTGTGTTGTGTTGTGATGACGGTTTGGGCATGGTCTGGAGGCAACATAAAGAGATTAATACTCAAGGTCTCCACAGTTTAATGCTGATCGCTGTTGGGGATCTGCACATGACAGATCACCTCCACTTTGAGCTCTGTTTACATGTTGTAGATCAAGCTACCTGCTTTGAATGTTATCACCTATTTAATGACTGTTTTCAGGTCCATATACGTGGGTTAGTAGGGCCCCTCTCCACCTTATAGTGGATTCTCTAGGCCATTATCATGTTCTAGATCTTTGATGTCGTGGTTAATACCCATGGTTATTTCTTTTAATTCTACCTAAAAATACATACCCAAATTTAATCAGGAGTGGATCTTGTAATAATAATGTAATATAAGACAATGTAACAATATAAAACAGTTTGGTTGGGTTTAGAGAGAGACTGTAGTTCATACAAACAGCTGTTGCCCATTTAAGAGCTTTTTTATTTGCCATCAACACCACCTGACTTTCGCTGCTGTCATTATTGTTACAGTCATTAGAGTTCACCTTTCAGGAGAGGACAATGTTGACGATAGGCAGCGTCTGGCCAACTGGTAGGTGCCATTCAGAACTTTTCATAGCATAGTTATGAGAGTGATAACAACTGACAATAGTCATTTAATTGGATAATAACATTCAAAGCAGATGAACAAATGCTGTGAAGCGCAGTGAACAAAATGGAAGCATGTTTTACTTGCCTGTGTCTCTTGTAACACAAAATGAGAGTGGAGTTGAGAGAACTTGGACTACAAGTATTACAGTACAGTACTGCAGCACATTGTTAGTGTCCCGTAATAAATGTAAGCTTCATCTAACCAGACCACTTCTTTCCTGTCTTTACTCAGCTTGTGTGTATAATGATTGTATAGTTTCATAGTGTTTTTGAAGTGATGGAAATATATAGCCAGTGATAAATAATGATGTATCCAGCATGAAAACAAAAAAAACATGTAAATATTTCAAACATTACTAAGAAGTTGAACAAATTGAAAAGATGTACAATTGACATGGCATAAGCTGACCAACCAACACGTTTGTTCTGCAAGGGATGACAGGTGCGAACCAATAGTAATTAATTGTCAGTTTTTGCAGAGAAAATAAACACCTGAAAATTTTTAATTAATTATTACTAATCATCTATATTCAGTTATATCCAGTTACATTCTTGTGTTAATATCTGCTTCTCAACTTCAGACTAATATAGTTTTGACAGAACCGTCTTGTGTTCTAACAGTGCACACACTACAGTTTAAACACAATACACAGTTAATTTGTTGGGAAGATAGCTCAGTGACAGTGGTCTGGTAGTTTTAATGTCAGGACATTTTGTTTTACAACTCCTCTGTTACTTGACTTCACAGCTGTTCTGTAAGAAATGTCACAGCATGCACAGCTACACAACATGTGTATACCACAAATACACTATATTTATATACACACAATACTCACCCTGTATGTAACAAAACATGTAATTCTACAAAATGCATTAGCATATCTCACAGGTTTAATTCACAGAATTCACACCCACGCTGGCATATATCATGCCATCCCACGCATCCAGCAGACCTCATCAGAAACAAGTGACACTATGCAGTATGTACTCCACAAAATCCTTTACTGATCTTATCCCCATGGTTAGAGTAGTTTCATATATCATTTTAATTAACTGGGACACTGCTAGACAAATGGTGAGCTTGGAACTATCAGTTTTATCTGGATGGAGCACAGTTCTGAGATATTAAACATCAAAGATTGTCATCCCAGATGGCAAAAAATACGTCTGATTTAATATTTAACCGAAAAAAAGGCAGCTTGCTTTTAAACCTGTAGGCTCTGAAGGACCCAAGCTGTATTTTGTGCACCATGTCAGTAATAACTGTAACACAAGGCATCTGCCTTACTTTCATCTGGACTTACTTTTAACAACAACTTACAGCCAGTCTGCAGGTGCTCACTCTACATGTTGTTTCGGAAGCAGATATCTTTGTGACTAACAATTTCATGCCTGTGATTACATTTACAGATAAGTTGTGACTTTTTCAGAAATGCAGTGAAACCTAAACTCTGTTGTTTGTCCAGTGTTTCCAACAGAATTTAATTTCCTGTGTAGTTGACTGACAGATGCTGAGTTAATCAACACGCTGCATAGCTCTATAATGATCTGAAATATGATCTCTCACTCATTTAAAACAAAATAAAATAGAAAATCAATATGTTGCCGTCAGTGTTGATATTGTGGTGGGCTGCCACAAATAAATGAATGTACAGGAAACACTGCTGTCAGTTTGCCCTAAACCTTTCTTTATCTGACAGAAGTACAAAGAAAAGATTATCAGAGTTTTCACAGATCAACTTACTGTTATTTTGTACATACAAGCATAGAGTTTTATGCCTGCAACACACTCAAAAAACGTTGCATCCAGAAATATACACTAAAACTCCATTACACAAGGAGAAAGCCATAATCAGTTCTGTGCAGAAACATGTCCAAGTTCTCTGGGTCTGAGTTCATGTCAGATTGACTGAATGACAGTGGAAACTTGTACTGTGGTCAGACAAGTCTACGCTTCAGCTTGTTTTTGGGAAAAATGGATGTCAGGTTCTCCATGCCAAAAACAAGTCAGCGTAAGGTGCAAAAACCATTGTCAGTGTCTATGGCATGGGTGACTTGCATATGTGAAGGTACCTTTGATGTCTAGGTATATATTGTGATTTTGGTGAAGCATATTTACTGTCATTAAGACAGAACCTTTTTCCGCAAGGACAGTGGATATTTCAGCAGGACAATACCAAGCCTTACTGTGTACGTGCTGCAACGGGGTGGCTTCACAGACACTGAATGCATGTGTTTGACTGGCCTGCCTGCTGGCCTGCTGTCCAGAGCTGTCTGCTACTGGAAATGTATGGAACTTCATGAAGAGGAGAATCAGACAGAATTGCAACACTTAATATCCGTAGCACATATACAATTGAAAAGTATAATTAAAAGGAAAAACAGTATAACACATTGGTAAACATGTAAGCTCTGTTCCAACTTTTTTGAATGTGTTGGAGGCGTCAAACTCTAAATGTGCTTTTATTTATAAAATACAATTACACTGGTCAGTGTAAACACAGAGAAAAAACTACTTCTGTCAACTCTAATAAACTCATCTACAGTAGTAGCCATATTTATTAATATTAATGATTATTATTTTATTGATATTATTATTAATAATAACTGATACTTTATAATTCCCATTGTGGAAATTCTTGCGGACAGGCAGCCCAGTTAAAGTGCCATGTAAACAGACATGAAGACCAATTGGGGGAACTGGAAATCGAACCACCAACCCTGGGGTTCAAAGACAACTACCCTGCCAGCTGAGTCACGGTGTTATTCTAGAGCGTAGCAGAGGCCCTCTAGAATAACACGGAGCTTTGAGTTTGTGTCATGTTACAAACCTGATAAGACACAAAACCCTTCCCATGCAGAATAAATTAAAAGGAGAACCAAATTTGACCATGAAAGTCCAAACCTATCAAAAATTTTTACTTAAAGTTAAAAGTTGACAAGGCAGCTCCAAACACATCCCATTAATTCTTCTAAGATACCAACCAATAACTATGGCAGTGATCTATCACAGAAATCTTCAATCCATTCTCCTATCATAAGAGTAATATACTATGCAATGTTTTTATTCATCACAGTGCAGTGGATGGTGGGAAATAGCGAGACGAAGTGGGTGTGAGCAGAGAAGACTGAATATAAAAGGCAAGTGTAGGTTTGGCTATGGTCATCTCATAAAAACTGCCCTTTGACTGCACAAAGCAAACACAGGAACATGCACACGAACACACCAGCACACACATCCAATATAATTTTGCCATTTAAAGCCTTAGAGAAATTCCCCCTGGGCTCCAGAAGCACATTTCAATTTCCACAGAACACCCAAGGGATATCAAAATAATCAATCTCTCGAACAGGAAAAGTCAAACAGGAATTGCTATAGGATAATGGACACACCTGGATGCAAACACATGCCCACACACACACACACTGCACAGTGTCAAACAGGTACTGCCATTAGATGATGGACAGTGTGGGTACAGCCTATAACTCAGCAGATGCTTTTTGTTTCCACTGCTTCTTCAAATGAATAGTTTAGAAGGCAAAGTTATATTGTGATAGATGCCTCAGGGGTAACAAATGGCTTCCTCCAGACAAAGCTTTGAAGTGGATGTGTATGCCTGGTCACCAACCTGTAATCTCCAGCCATTTGTCACAGGTTGAAGGGACAGTAGATTTCCAAGGAAAACTTTCAGATAATACAAGCTTCATTTTTTACCATGTGCAGAGGTCAAATCCCTACAGGATAAGGAGTTATGTGGCAGCAGTGCAGCAGTTATTCAGCATCAGGTGCACTGTTTAATTCAAATATCTAGATTGTTGTGTATTTCTGAGGGATTTTCTATTTTGTGGCTTCTTACTATTAGTCGGAGATCGTGTTGAGGATGGAATCTTTTATCCTCATTGGAAGGCAACACACCGTCTGGAAAATGCCTCCTCCCCTTGATGATGAGACTTTGATCAAAAATGTGTCATAGCATTTTGCTTGAGCTGAATTATTCAAAGGTCAGTGAACAAAGGCATGTTTGTGCTGTGTAGCGTTACAAAGGCTAGAATGATAGTAAATTGGCAAAGTGTGCACTGTGTCTCTGTAGGGAGTTGACCATTGTGCCTTAACCTCAAGGAACCGTTTGGCATCAAAAAGTGCAAGCTCCCTGTGATTGTTAGAGCATCAGTCATCACAAGGCTGTTACTTCATATTTTTAAACCGTCACCTTTAAATCCTTTTCTATGTAGGGCATTGTGTTTCTGTGGCTTTCCAGTAGGTCGAAAAGAGAATAGACCTCTGACAGGCGGGACTGAAAGCTAGGGACTTGAGGAGCTGTGCAGCCCAAATGAAAGCTGCATGTTCGAGCTTGTGTGTGTGTGTTGAGTGCTGCAGTGCAGGGGGTCTTTCGTAATGATGGCATTAGGCAACCTCTAAGCCATCAGTGGCAGCCTGTCTCAGTGGGCAGCAGTTTACTTGATAGGAACCTATAAAGGGTAAGAGAAAGAGGAAAGGGCTCTGAAACATGCATGGGTTCACCTTACTTTTATGTCCTCTTCCACACTTTTTTTTCACTCTTTTGTCCTGCATTCTCCTCCCTTTTATCCCTACATCTGCAGCTTTTTTGTTTGTTTGTTCCCTGAAACTATCAACAATACACCATGTGCTGTTCTGTCTATCTATCTTGGTGGACTAGTAGAGTAGAGGAATAAAGAAAAGTGCAGGATGGGAGAGGTAGAAGAAAGTTACTGACCTTGTGAGTTTGTGTGCGGCTTGTATACTTGATAAAGTGTTCATTGCACTTCAATAGTGCATTATTCATATGGTGGTGCTTAAGACTCAAGCAAGTGTGAGTGGGTGATTAAATTCACATACAGAAAAGTCAGGGCAAAATTCCACAAAGGATACCAACAAACACAACTGGGAGAAAGGTGCATTGGAGTTTGTAATAAAGCAGTGCTGCAACACACAGGTTTTCTGTGGGAATTAAGCCAACTTCAGCTAACCAGGTCAGCCAGTCATCTTTTGAAGATCCTCTGCTCTGATACCTCCTGTTCCTGCTTTTTAGTTTCTGTAATCATTTCATCTTCAGCCTTTTTGGCCTAATGTATGGGAGAGCAGCTGTGAGTCTTAAACATATCTGTTTACTCCCATTAATAACTGAATTGCACACATTTCTGTACAGCACACTATTAAGTGTATATTATGATGCATTCTACCTGAAAGTAGGAAATGCTTCTGTCACTCAGCTAAATTTATGTAATTGTTTATACCCTCTGCATATTTGCTTGTTGCATCACTTCCATTGCTTTTGCTTGGCCATCGGTTTATATTACTGATATTAGTCAGTGCTTTGTAATGTTTTCTTTTCCTCATCCCCATCCCATCCAATACTGTCCATCTGTTTTGTCCTTTATATTTTGTGTGATTGTGTGGGTGTGCTTGCCTCATGCCAAGGTGGCCTGGCAAGAGTCCTGTCAGGTAAGAATTTGCTTGTAAGTGACCTGCATTTGTTTTCAGCCACCCAACCAACTCATTTACATTATTAACAGATTTGATAACGATTTTCTGTGATACAAACAAATATTACATGCATTTTCCTGAACAATAAAGACCAGTGTACTAGAGTAGTTACAAGACAGATAATCAAGACAAAGCTTTTATAGTGGATGTGTATGCAGATAATCATAAATAAAATAGTAAAAATCATTTAAAAAAATAACATCCAGGTACTGCCACACCTTGCTTCACCCATTACTTTTCATGCCTCAGCTTACCAGTCAAAAGTTTGGAACACATAGAAAAAAAAAGAAAAAAGTACAAATTAAAAAAAGTTTCATTTCAGAAATACAGTGTAGACATTGTTAATATTGTAAATGACTAATGTAACTGGAAAGAGCTGTTTTTTAAAGGAATATTTACACAAATGTACAGAGACCTAATATCAGCAAACTTTGGTACTGTCTTCCATTAGAACATTATGTTTGCTAATGGAAGTTTATTAAATTAAGGCTGGAGGATAACTGATCATTAAAAACCCTTTTGCAATGATGGTAACACAGCTGAAGACATGTATCTTTTCATGAAAAACATGGTAAATACTATGTGTGTCCAAAGTTTTGACTGGTAGTGCATGTACAGAAGAAAGGAAAAACTGTGTTCAATTACCAAAGACAAATTTGACCTCATCTGGGTCATTTTGAACAAACTGAACTGGAACTAATTTCTTCTAAGTGTTACAATTGAACTAAATAAATAAAGAAAATGGTGACTTGTTTGCTTTTTTCACCACCAAATTAAAGCTGACCTCTACATGCTCCAATTATAGCTATCCACAGGCACAAGCCCAACGGGAGCAATGTAAGAACAGGAGGCAGTGGAAGAGAGGAAGGTGGATACAGCAGTAATGAACTGTGATTCAGATTTCAGAGAAGAATGCATATACCCATCTTATCATATTAAAGAAATAAAAAAACTAGACATTTCTGTCACTGTTGCATCACCTACAGTTCTTGTCTATCCTAGAATTTGGGTATCACTCTGTCACTTTTCTCTTGCCCTGTCTTTCTCACCCAAGGTGTAAATTGGATACAGATAATTGAACATTACTATCCTGGGATGTAGCTGTCGCCATCTGTTAAATGTCCGCCCCCAACATCACAGTGCACCACACAATGAGCCCAAACATCCCAATGCACCATGCTGTACATATGTGTGGGCATCCATATGTTGCTCTGGCTTTTCTGTTTTTCTTTAATTCCTGAGTACACAGAGTACAGTTAGTGCATTCAGTTTCACAAATGTATTCTGGCTAGTCTTGTGGCTGTGTAGGAAGAACAATAATTTCTAAATCAGGAGTTCCAGAAATGTAAATGCACTGTAGATGATTTGGAGTACCATGTATTAAAATAATATTACAGGGAATTACAATTATTATACAACAAACTATCTAAGAGATGAAAACCACCCACACACAAACATCTGTTACAGTAGAACATGAGTGGTAGGGTCTGTATTTTTGTAGACTGCAGTACTGTGTAAATCTCATTCAGTGTACTGCCACTGACCTAATAAAGTAATACAGAACAAATCTACTTAAGTTTGAACAAATTAAGCTTTTAATTTCAAGAAGTGGTAAAACAAGATAATGTAAAAATGGAAAATAGTTCCATCTATTTTAATACCAAAATGATAAAATACCAAGTTTACAGAAGCAAAACACCACATTTTGTTAATGACAAAAACTGTGTTAATACAAACCACCATTTCTTTGTTGTTGCAGCTTTGACTACATTTGATGTCACCTACTAATTGTGCTCCAACTCTTGTCAAATGGTTACTATTGTTCATAGAAGGTTTATATACAGTAAATTCTGAGCATCCACTGTATTTCATGATTTCCGGCAAAAATCCAATTATTGGCTGGGGCTGGATTACGATAGGTTATCCACACAAATAATGAGGGAGACTATGTCTATGTGAATTTCCGAAAACCCTTAATGGTCTCTCTCTCTCTCTCTCTCACACACACACACACGCACACACGCATATGGCTGATTAGCAGTTGGCATTTTGTCTTGGCTATGTGCTAAATGAGAGCAGCAACATTACCATCTCAAAGATGCTCTCCTCGCCTAGTTAATGGTCAGTACACAATGGCTCCTCAAACACTTGATGGATCATTGAAGGATTGCGCCATTTGGCTTCATGCCTTTATGCTCACTTTGTGTGTTTGAATGTGTGTGTGAAACAGAGAAGCAGAGACATCCTGTATCCTGTACATGTGGACTCCTACGGACCTCTCAATGGGAGCAATAATGTCAAGGAACTGCAATGTCATATCCATCAGAGCTGACTTTCTGTCAGGGCCAGACAAAGGTGTTGACACCACACAGTGAGTGAGGAGGCCATTCAAATGTCAGTTACCTGACACATAGCCATGCTCTCATAGATGGGTGGTAACCAGTGATTGTCAGCTGGTCACTCAGGAAAAAGGCCACTGCATACATAAAGCTCAAGAGGAGCAATCCACTGAGATTTAATGAATGAATATGTTTTCATCGTGTGAGGCAAGTATTCAGTTGCTACAATCACACCTGTCAACTATGGCAAATCAGCACTTATAGAAATGAGGTGGATATCGCAAAAGCACCTTTGTCATCAAGAGGCACATTCAAATTGCTCAGTCAGGTGTGAGGCTGTCAAACTTTACCACTGTTTGCAGAATATAATAAAACTTATATTTCAGCTAGATTGCAGAGAGCTTCACAGCTTACTTGCAAAATTTCACACACCTCCCACAAATCCTTTTTGCATTATCAAAAAAGAATCATCTATCTCATCAGCACAATTCATTACAGGGCTGTGTAGAACCTGCACTTATTTAGTTCAGAAAATCTAGATAAGCTCTTCAGTAGCTTTTTCAGATGGACAAAAGCACAACCTCATATGCTGGGAAAATAGTTGCTCACATTTCAGTAGAGTGTGTATTACCGCTCAACTGAATAACTATTTAATTCAGTTCAGTTTATTTATATAGCACAAAATGAGAACACAAGTCATCTGAAGACACAAAGTTGATGACATGTAATGGTGAGAGGAGAGGAGATCAGTGTATCAAGGGAGGTCTCTAGAAGACTATAGCAGCATCAACTAAGAGATAGTTAAGTCACCTGAGCCAGCTCTAACTATAAGCTTTATCAAAATTTTAATTGCTGTTATTCATTTACAGCTTGCATTTACACTATATGTAACTACATCCGGATCATTCACACCTCTTCACAGTTGTGTACATATCTGTGTACACCTTGTAAAAATCTTTGGTTGCTTCTGTATATAGGGTTATTTTGTGTATATAACTAACTAACATACTTCTCTTCTTCTTTACTTTTACTTTACTTTACTTTACTTTATTTGGCAGTCGCTTTTGTCCAAAGCGACTTACAAGGAGAAGACACAAGCAATTACCATTCGGGTTCTGTAAATTATGAGTTACTACAAAGTCATTCCATGGACAACAAAGGAAAATAGACTTGACTGGGATCGGAGACCCC
>JAUBNQ010000006.1:10360844-10372537 GCA_032353495.1 Ctenopoma kingsleyae
CACACACACACACACACAGATGGGCAGACAGACATGCTTGCATACAACACACATTAATTGACTTTCCAGCTTCTTCCCTGGCATTTTGAGTGACAGGGGCTGCCAGGGGAGATGGGTAATGATGAGGCAGCTGGCAAATGGGCTGACGGGTAATGAGGGACCCGGTGCTAGCAGCTGATGGTTAGATGCTGAATTAAACAGTGTCTACTGTGTGCTAACCACACTATATACATTCAATATGCTATTCTCTAAATGTGACAATGTCAATAATGAAACACAGAACATCAAAAAATCTGGCACTTGTCACATTGCTGTATTATATGAATAGTTAATCAAGATCACTCTATTAAACATACATTTTTACAGTCATTGTTTTTGCAACATATTCTGCCTGTTCAAAATGATATATATGACTGTGCAAATTACTTAGAAGTGCAATAGCAGTAACACTGCAACAGCAGTTTTTTCTGAGCCTCTTTATTCTTTACAGTCAATCCACCAAACAAATACACTATCTGTATTTTCTCTACATAAATGTAATTAAAATACTGTACATCACGTTGTTCGACATACAGTAGTCATTGCACATATATACATACATATTCATCAACTCTGCTTCAACATCTTTTTTTTCTATATTGAATCACAGGTCTTTAACACATTTAATAATCGCAACCACTGTCAATAACAGCAGCTAACAACTCTAAAACATTTTCCTGATTATCAATTTAGACTACAGTACAAGCAATAATTTTGTTTTGAATACAGAAAAATCTGTAATTTAATAAAATGGTTGACCAGTATTAATACTGTAACGTCCTGGAATCATTCAAAAATGATTGTATGGCTTTAGAAGTGTAATATTTACATTTATAGCATTTTTTATATACACATCTTGAGGGGTGGTTGTGGTGCACAAAGCATTATAAACTTTGTGAACAGGTAAACTCTTTTAGATGGCTTCTTTTGTAGATGTTCAGTTTCCTCCATAGAATACCAGTTAACGAAGAAGTCAAGTTCTAAGAACATTAGCATTTGGTAATATGTGTTCTGGGATTTTTGGTCTCCATAAAAGATTTCTAAACTTGTACATACTGTATAATGATTTGAATCAATGTCCACAGTAGTGAGTTAAGTGTAGGTGAGTAAATGCTCCAGAGCAGAAAGACGATTTACTGCTTAGCTCTTTACATGCTGGTCCTCTCTAACACTGCTTCAAGCTAGTTAAACTGGCAGCACAGACTAATACTAGACCTTTTCATTGGACTGAACTTTACGGTGGTGGATGGTAAGATCTTATGAGGTACCACAAGATGTATTTCTCCAGGCCTTGGGTAGTTACAGAGATAAAGTAAAAAGTAGTGACTGTTCCTGCCTTGTGTTCTTGGAGACATTGTCCATTTGGGATGCCATTAGATGTGATGTAGTACTGAGCTTTCTGCTGACAATGGCAGGGACCTTATATGTTCTCTGTTTATTATTAGCCATTATAGATATTTACTGCAGTCACCATCAGTGGCTTAACCCCTGAAAGCTTCCCACTAACCTCTAACTTCTAACTAACTAAGGCCCTGTCTCCACAGAAAACCTCTTTCAAGATGCCACAGTTAAACAGATGCTTGGGTTTCTGCTGCTTAGAGCTTCTGGTTTTCCTTCGAGAGTTGTTGCAAAGTATTAGAAAAAAGACACTTACTTAAATTTTTATTAGCTTGTTTCAACAAGCTTAGTTTTTATCACTATCAGAAATATTTAACTGTGATTTATTCTCATGCTCATTTCATGCCATACATAAATAATGTAAATAGGCTAGACATAAGGAGAAAACAGCTTTGTGTTTATTTATATTCATAAATATTACGTTAAAGCGAACGCCATTCTGTTTTACACATCTGAATGTTATTACACTTTATGTGGTGTAAGTTTTTCTTTTGTGCGAATGTGTGCTACTGAAAAACAAGACTCCAAGGACACATAATACATACATAATTACACAAGGTTTATCAACAAAACCTTTCTCATCTCAAATTCATATCTACAAATTTTATTAAATGTATCAGTTGCAAAAGCTCTTACAGAAGAGGGGGTTACAAAGACATTCTCTCCTGATAGTCAAGTTAAGGAAAGTTTATCTCAACTCACAAAATGCTCAACATATGGGGAAATGTCTGTAATTTCTGCTACAGTATAGCTTGATCTGCTCTAGCTCTGTCCATAACAGGATCAGCAGGCAATGCCAAAGTCTGGCAGCTAATTATTTTGTTTCTAAAATTTTATTTTGTCAACACTGTCAGTGTAAAAATGGTATCAAAAGGTTTGTTTTTAGAGTAAAATATGATTTTTTTTTCTCCATCACATATCCATTTTCTTTTGCTATTCAGTGAGGAAAATATCATTATGGTCACGATTTTCACTCCTGAGGACTGAATGTAATATATGAAGAGTCACACATGTGTGGATACCTGTCAGGAAAAAAATGTTTTGATCAAGTGGGGGACAAATGGATGTGTTCAAGTGGTAGTGGAACCAAGCCAGATAACAGACTTGTGTCAGAGAACAGGAAATTGTGCACTTACCTGTTGATGAAACAACAGTGGTCAGGTAACAGGCCAGCAGGGAGAGGAAATGAGAGAAGAAATGAGTATGGATTATTGTTCACCAAACATTTCAAGAGTAATGAATTTCTATATTTAACAAAATGAAAGGACGACTGCAACAGTGTAACAATGTTTATGATAATGCCTAATGCAGTTACGCTGCTGTTTTTAAAGATGTCAATGCTATCACTGCTATCACAAATCAATGCTGGGCTAAGATGTGTGCGTGTCTCTTTATTTCTTGGTTGTGCAACAAATTAGTCACCAAGCTGAAAGCGAATATACCTTGGTAAGTGCACAGTATAGAAGTTCTAGCTGTCTCTCATTAGAATGACATTTAATTAAGCTTGGGACTGGATTTCAGTGAGAAGGAAGAGAGAAAGAAGTAGAGAAGGACACACATCACACCCTTCAGGGCGGCAAGGTGAAAAGCTTAAATGCTGGGACACCAAACTGCAGTGACAGCGCAACCTCGGTTGGTTGCTTTAACTGACTGGAGTGTGTCATAAGCTGGCAACGGCTGTTGTGTTTAAGTCCATTAGTTTTGGGGGAATAATACATCTTAAATGAATTATGTTGTGTAAATGACTCGCTGATCTCCCCTGGATTCAAGAGGAGAGGGATGATAATCCACTTCGCCTCTCCCTTTCTTCACTCTCTCTCCCTTTGTTTACACTAAGCTGTGCCCCCAGAGGAAGAATAAGAGGGTTTAGTGAGGGGTTGCTGTGTATGATGTCACCTACGCATGCACAGGCACAGTGCAAATGTGGATACACATGTTTGTTGATGAAAATGAATTATAATATTAGTATAATTAAAAGAAAAAAGACACAAATTAATTTACTGAAAATGTGGTTGGGCTGACACTTTCACTACAGGTGAAGCCAATTAACAAACAAATCTTTCTGTCTACATCTTGTTAAGTCTTACTACCAAGTAATTCTGTCTGTGCTGCTAAAGAGCTACCACCAGCGACCTTCTTGGCAGTGTACGCTATTTCCTCTGGTGAGAAGTAACACAACTTAACAGATAATGTAATTTCCTTGAGTCTCACAGGACTATTGAAAAGCTGAGTGGCCACAGCCAGTTTCCCGAAGGGATCACAACGTTTCAAGTTATTGTAAGATCACACTGTGTTGCTTTTAACCCAGCAGGACTCACTCACACCAGTGTCGAAGTATAAGGTGGTATTTTGGTGTAGTATTTGTTGTAGGTGTTTGTTTGAAAAATAGTGTGCCTCATATGAATGTGGTAGGAACAGACAAATCAGCAGTTGTCACAGTCAGCCAAAAGGAGCGACTACTGTCTATTGCATCTGGCTTTACTAGTCTAAAAAACTTTCATTACTGAGAAAAAAAGCCACTGAATTAGTGTGTGCCCATCAGACTCGGCGTTAAGCGCCACATGCACACATGGATCAGGAGCGTATGTTGGAGAAACGAAACAGTTTCCAGCCCCTGAAAACGAAATAAAAATCATCAGTGTGGGAATACTTTGGATGTCCTAAATGCCTCTGAAGGCATTTCATATTATGGTTTATAAGCACAATTTTTTTTACTTTTTTACATCTTCAACGCAGGACTTTTACTAGTACTTATACTTAATAAAGGATGTGAATACTTTCTGCTTGTAACTGATAATAATAATAATAATAATAATAATAATAATAATAATAATAATAATAATAATAATAGTAGTAGTAGGATATCTTAATACAGTGAAATTGTGATATATTTTTTTAAATGGTTATCATACCATAAAAATCTCACACCATTGTAACCCTAGCGTAGTAGCAGTGTGTATTTTTACTGCATGTCTGCCTGTCTAGTTCCTCAGTGAGGAAGAGGAGCTGACACACAGACACACTGCCCAAAGGAAAAAAACTGCTCTCATTAGGGACCCTCTGCAGGGCGAACCGCAGGGGCAGGGACGTGACTGAAGCACCCTTGGCCGAAACATTACTTTGAACCTGAGGCATGTTTAATAGCTGTCAGAACTTGTAAATCAACATCCAACATCAGAAGTGGTCCCTTGCACTAGATTTTACTTTCACACACAAACCACAGTCTTCACACAAACGTTCTGACTCCTGGTTAAAGTCAAATAACATTTTGACCTAAAACTTGCTTAGTTAGCATTGTGTGGGATGAATTAGTTGTTTTTGTTTATTATTACACTTTAGTGAAGACCACCATAAACCAAGGAAGCTACTGTATTTTATAAGCAATTAATGCTGCAATATTCAATATATTGTAAGATATATTTATTAAACAAAATATACACAATAATTACAACTACAATTCTCAGAGAAACACAAAAATAGATTCTTCAAATTGATTGAACAATACATACTATTTTATTTTTGTAGAAATATTCTCCAGAGCATATCGTAATGTAGACAGGTGCTTCTAAAGGCTCAGTGCAGAAATTTTTCTTTCTGAAAGTTTTAGAGTGAGATTTTCTCCTCTAACCATCAAGAGAAGGCCAATTATTTCTGCTTGACTGCTTGGTTTTTGCAGATTCTTATTCAGTCTAGACTAAGAACAACTAATACTATACATGAAGGGCTGGGCAGAGGGTGGGTTGATTATGAGGTGCATGACACAGCTTGATTCTCAAACATTATATATATTATAACTTCAATAAATAACTTATATAATTATTTTACCATGGACATTAACTCATTAATCAACTGACTAATTAATTCATCACTCCAGCAGTTACAACAACATTACCCTATTGGGTTATATAGCACCTCAACAATACCTGCACATATGAATACAGCTGTGATGACACTTCTACTAAAACCCAACAAAATCCCTTTTACTTATCAGCACAGATTTTATAATTATTACTAAAGCACTTGCCACCAGAATATCCACCCAGGCTGTACAAGATTCATCAGAAACAGGAACCCCTCAGACAATGTCGATAGACTATTTAACTTAATCAGTCTTTCACAAAAAACAAACCAAAACAATAATTGTGTCATTAGATACAGAAAATTCACTTGATAGTAAACTGGACATTTCTTTTTAGCACTCTACACAAGTTTGGTTATCGGAGAGTCTTTCATCCATTAGATAAAAACACTACACCCCACCCAACTAATCAGAAATGAGGTCGGTTTCACACTTCACCTATGTTTGAGAGTTAAGGACACAAACCGACAACATGAAATCAATCTTGGTTTGCATATTATTGTGCCTACAGGACCCCTACAGTTCGCAAAGCATTTAACATTATTAATTAATTTTTTGTAATCTCAATCTCAAAGAATAAAATGAAACACATCAACCATATTCAAACTGAAGATTCCTGGGATTCTGCAGCACATGAATCCCCTTTCCCATTACATATTGGCAATATTAAGTATTTAGGCATTAATATTTCCCCCGGGGTGTTGAGCTTTTCAATCTCAACTACACCCCTCTCTTAAAAAAAAGATAGAAAAAGATCTCAGACATGGGAAAAACCTTCGGACAAATTGCTACAGTTAAAATTTAGATTTTACCACAGATAAACTACCTGTTTTCAATGCTCATACAACTCCGACAGACAATTGCTTTAAGTCACTTTACTCATTAACATCTCACTTTTCCTGGAAGACAAAAAATCTAAAAAATCACAAGGTGGCCTCAAAGCACCCAATTCCCAACACTACTTCCTAACATCTCATAGACCTAGAGCAAAATCAATGTAAAACTATTTCAGTCGCAGGGTTTACTTTCATGCCACAATCAATCAAAAAGAATGAACTATTTCAAGAATATTACTATTTCTTCGACTCTGACAGCCTGGTGGAAAGCTCACAGAATCACCAAATCAACACTAACACCATGTAAATACACCCTAATCTAGCATAATCCCTCTATCCACTTTCCAACATGGCAGCTCAAAGGAATCACCCACCTTCACCACCTATTTGAGAATAACCAGCTACTATGATTTAATACACTAACGAAAAATTAGGAATTTTTATTATTTCTTTTTTCTGACCCCCCAGTCCCCCAACCGCTACCCTCAAAAATATTCTGGCACCCACCACCCTAATGCAAACATACACACACTTTGCATGGGTGACATAGGTTGTGCCTTTTTGTCTTGTAGTTGCTGTTGAATTCATTCTTGTCTAAACTCTGCTGTCTTTTGTTGTGAATAAAACAAACATACTAAAAATACTGTTTCAGAAAAAAAAAAGTATGTTTTGAAATAGGGTAGATACGTTAATTGACATTATGACATTGATTAAATAATGATTTTCATATTGATGTTTTGAAACATCTGTTGTGTTTGTTCATCAGGCTCAAAGTGGAAATTTAGTATTGAGTGTAATCAATAGCTTTTTAATTAGAAATCAACCATGGGACAGCTGTTAGTCACTTAAAACGCAAATACAATATAACCACCAGATGCTTTACTGAGTACATGTGCTTGTGTGAGCATCTGCATGTCTACTGTAGGCAATGCAGTTTCTTTTTTGTTTTGTTTGTTGTTTTGATTTTCCTCAAGTCATTTTGCCAACATCTAAACTGAGAATACTGATAATAAATGGGCAGCACAAACCAAAGGCGATGACTTTCACTTTGCCACTGGTTTATGTTTTGTTGTTTAATAGGTG
Source organism: Ctenopoma kingsleyae (assembly GCA_032353495.1). Classification (NCBI taxonomy): domain Eukaryota; kingdom Metazoa; phylum Chordata; class Actinopteri; order Anabantiformes; family Anabantidae; genus Ctenopoma; species Ctenopoma kingsleyae. The sequence goes on from JAUBNQ010000006.1 coordinate 10,368,060, forward strand.
GGAAAATAAAGATGATGTAAGTAAAATTAGCACAAACTGCATTCTCCTGACTATATGCAATTATGACTGCATACTCATGACCATGACTCATGACTATTATTATGTGCTTTTTATTGATCATGTAGCTTAAAAGATGTTGCCACCCAAGACTAAAGGTTTACAAAATCTGTCTATCCTAATTTAAGTAATTGTCTATTCAAATAAAATCTAAATCCAAACACTACAGACACACATGGTAATTGTCTTCTTGATTATCATACCTCTCTTATTGTTTCATGTCTGATTCAGGAAGTACTGTAACTGCCTCTCTGTACACAACTGGTAAACAATATATTGGCCCATAATTAAGATTTCGGCTGTGTTTGTTCATTTTTCTTGGGCACTATAATTAAAAGAATTTGCCAGATTGCTAAATCCCTTCTCTAGGTGTAACACAGAGGCAATGACAGCTAAGAAATAATAAAAAGAAATTATCTTGTCCAAATGCCCATGCTCAACTTAATGAAACTAAAATTAGCAGTTGATTTTGAACACACATGCTGTCTACATGCAATTTACACAAACCCACCAGCACACAAACACATACATCCAGTCATCCAGGATCCCACAGTTGGGCAATATACACACTCACTACTAGTGTAGCAATTTGCAGACAGTATGAAATGTAAGTAAGAAAGGCTGAAGATACTTTCACCTTGTATTTACAGTACAGCAGTTATTATTATTATTATTTACAAATCACAGTTTTGTAATGAGGAGGAACTACACCAAAGCATTTTAAGCAATAAGCCTTGTTTGGTTTCCAAATTTTCATCAGCCAGTGATAATAGTAGCTTTAGCTCTCTACTCAACATGCTGGAAATCAGCCAATGAATGAAATAATACTATGGCAGGGCATCATTGTGAAGGCAGACTGGCAGGAGCTGTACATTACCATGCAATCTTCTGCGTTTACATAAGAAAATCATGAAGGCATTCTCTTACTATGATGAGAGGTTGATTTCTTATGACTGATTAAAATGCTGCCTCGGTGTGTGGGATGCTGCATCGACAGACAAAATGTGTACCAACAAAAATTTTATGAGCACTTTTTCATTCTTGGACTTGTGTTTGGTGTACAGATGGTCTGCCTGTTGGATTTCTCATTCATACTTGCAATGACTTTCAGAAGAGTAACCTGCCAATATCTAAGCCGAACTAAAAAGAATCAATTAAATTGAAGATTTGTTGTTCTACATTTAGAATGTGGTGAGTCAAGTGCCACATGATATATTTGAGTTTTCTCAAAAGGAGGTCTGTGTGGAATACCCAGTTTTGCACCACTCAAACCAACAAATACACATCATTCAGATCTCAAAGATGATGAAATCAGTTTAAATTTTGACAGACAGCCCTGTCCTTTTGTTCAGCCTGCGGCTGTATCTATTGATTCACCTCAGTTAATTACTCCTAATGCTTAATGGCTTGAATGAGACCATTAATTCTATGATTCATGTCCTTCTGTCTGGCAACATCAAATTCAGCATCATTACATCCCATTACAGCCACTGCTGACATTAGTAGCTAGTATACAGCAGCTATGTAATCACATTTAGAGTTTATGTAATTACAGTTCTAAAAGACTTAATCTAATGGAGGTGTGGGGAAAACAGAATTTGCAGTGACAAAGAATGCATGATGCAACTTGCAGTGATTCTTGTTATACACAGAACAAGTAATATTTGTAAGTATAGTACTTGTTGGTACTTTGTGCACACATGTTATAGGACTTTTACCCTTACTACGTGGCTTGTCTTCTCACAAAGACAAGAAATTAATAAGAGTGGTAAAACGCAGCAAATGTTGCAGGGAGCTTCGACTCACTTGACACTTTGTTGTACTGGTCTCGTGGGACGGAGAAGGCTTACAACTAGGGCTGAAAATGATAACTGACTTTTTTTATTGCAAATTATGTTGCAAATGAATTAATGATTTATTCATTCATCAAGCAAAAATGTCAAACAGTGTTAGTTCCACAAATGTGAAGATTTTTCTCTGTCATCTGTAACAGATGGAAACCATCCAAAGCTCTGCAACAACAGTTAATGCTTGACATGAACAGCAAGTAAAAGTGTGTTTGTTTTGACATTTGCTTTGGACTGCTTTTTTCCCCGTGATCAGCGATGAATAATTTGTGGTACACTGCACGCGCATACAAGTGCACATGAGCACACACAGACCTGCCTGTAGGCTAGATGTCGTTACACTGTGGTGTCGATTTTTCCAGTGCATGACCTGCATTTATCACAGCAGGCACAAGGCATTCAGGTGCACTTTCTTCTGAAGATAAAAATGACATGTGCCTTCACACCGGAACGTACATACATACGTACATACACATACAAGCCAGTTACCTTTTCTTCTTTTCTCCCTTTCATTCATTGTGTTTGTACAGATTTCTGAGTGACAACTTAAAAATACCTCAAACACACAGTGAGGAAATATTTTACCATACCTATTTGTGCTATACAAATGCCAAGACGACTGAAAGCAGGTAAAATAATGGAAGCATTTGATTCAAGGTTTGTTATGCGTGTTAGTTTTCTTTGTGATTCAGAGCTGAAAAGTAGTAATTAGTGTCTGTATTACTGCTGTGGTACACAGGAAGGGGCTGACAAAATTACATATTTAGACACAGCAGGGAACCGCACCATATTACGTTCTCTTTATCTTCAAGTCTTAGTGTGTGTGGAGCACGTACATTTTCATTTTAAATTTTCACCTGTTACAATGTACCTAGAGTATATTTTAATATAATGGTGTGGTGCAATATTTGAGAAGCTTTGCTGGTTTTGACAAGTTTTAAAAAGCAGTGAAATGTCACAGCATTGTGTCCCACATTAAGTCATAAAGCACACCCAAGCCTTTGTTTTTGATTGGGTGCAATGTTCTAAACTGTCTGTATGCAAACAAATGCATCCAGAGCATTGCATTATGCAGGATTTCCTGTAAATGTTCAAGGGTTGGAGTGATGCTGGTGATGAAAGTGACCAGGAAAAGTGTTTCACTGTGCAGAAGAAATAATGACCAAAATTCTACGTTCTATTTAAGATGTGAGGATTTGTTAAATTTATGGCGATTTATGTCTCATCATCTACCTCCTGCCCCTACAAACACATTTTGTGAACATAATCACACATGCAAGTAACTAGAAGTACACTGTGTTTACAGCATGAATACCAGCATGTGCGAGTCTGTGAGCAGAGTGACTCAGCAAGACCTTAATGAACAGACAAACAAGAGACCGATACACTTCGTAGCCTGAAAATCCACCATGACCTGCATTCACCTCTGTTTTTGTGCAGTTTGTACATGAATTGCTGAGTGCGAGAGATAAAATGGGAAAAGAAGTCCTGCGTGCAGTCCATTATGAGTTTCCATTTCCTTCCCATCATTCTTGTCTTTTAGTACCACTACTTCCAACTGGATTGTCTGTGGTGATGTGCTTTCACCCATATCTTCTCTGTGTTTCACCCTAACCATAGTCCTTTTTTCTCTCAATTTTCTGTATCTACAACCCCTGTGGCCCTCCACTCCCCTACTTCATACAAGACGAGCATCTCAGTGCCTTGTCTGTTCAATATTTCACCACTGGTGGGAGGATGTTTTATTTAACATGCCTGGGACACCTGTAGTGACTCACTCACAACTGAGAAGCACTGCACAATACAGTAACTGGAGAACGGGAGTCAACGGGTTACAGGTGGGAGATCCAAAGTAAGAAATGACAACCACTGTGTCAGTGGTGCTGTGTGTGTGTGTGTGTGTCGTTATACAGAGTTGTGAAAGCAAAACATTACAGTTAACTCATTAGGATAGGCTGTTCTAATCACATGGGGAAACTATATTATAGATGGAGCACAGATCTAAGTGTGTGAACGTAGTCCACCTGCAACCAGAGGAGAACAATGCAAAGCTTCCAATACTATCAATTCCAATTTCCCATCTATAAAACAGGTGCCAAGTGTGGAGAAACACTGTGAACACACATTTGGAGACACACATTTGCTACAGGTAGGTGGGAGTTCTCAGTGGCAGTGTTTGGGGAGGGGTCAGACAGATGCAGATATTTCCACAAAAATTGTGGCATTTACAGCAAATGTCACATTTCAGACAAAGGTAGAGTGATTTTATTTTATTTTGTGAAATCACCGCAGTTGTTACTATAGTTACAGTAGCACAATGAACACTTACCCAGAAGCTGTGGAAAATGTTTGATTTGCTCTTCGCAGAGACAAAAAGTTTATCAAAACAATGAAGAAAGCAACAAATCAAATGTCACAGATCACAAATTTGTTCTGTGTATGAAGAGTAAAGTAGGATTTGGAGAGCTGGAGTAGTAAAAATGTTTTGTAACCAACTCGAGAGATTAGAAAGCCTCCATTGTCTGTTTTAATAATTTAGTCATATGTCATATATCACATTTTGCAGTTGTACAT
>JAUBNQ010000006.1:10405743-10431115 GCA_032353495.1 Ctenopoma kingsleyae
TTGTCAGATTAAAGTTATTTCTGTGACCATTGTGAGTTTTTCTTTCATTGACCGAAGGGTACCAACAATTTTGTCCAAGTAGGTATATATATATATATAAATAAGTAAAATATAAATAAAATATAATATATAAATAAAAAAATTAAATAATAGCATTTTTGACCATAGAGCTAAATCTAATGTCTACTGTGTAAGTAAGTGCTGCCAACCATAGAAAACAATGGTTTAGACAAGCAGAAAGTAACTCTACTGGGATTCTTGTACAAACAGTCTTAGGATACAATATGAGTTAAAAATCCTAGGATCAAGAAAAAAGAATACAAATATAGCAAATTACAAATGGGCACATCTCCATTTGTCAAACAATTATCTCTGCATAATCCAAATCAAATTTGTAGTGCGGCATCTACATTAGTAATCTACGTCAGTCAACAGTTTTAAAACAACAGGCAGCAAAGGGTCGACTGTGATTCCCAAATGTACCAGCACACCAGTATGAATTATTGAATAATCAAAATTCATTACTAAAACAAATAAATATTAAAAACGTCTTGTATTTTAATGAGATTATTTTCAATGACTTTTTTGATGTGTTCTACTATTACGAAATAATTCAAAGTCGTGTGTGTGCCACAACACTCTTTATATATGTAATTTTATTATACTGCCATGAATTTCTGCCTCAATTATGTCATTACCCTCATTCAAAGTTTTATGGGTTTTCTACATGTCTCCAGTTAAAACTTGGAAATAAGAGGCAAAGCCTGTTTAATGATGAAATGGTTTTTAGAAAAGAAGAGTTGATATCACAAAATATGGTAGACCTGTAATGGACTATATGGAGTGCCTGGAAAAGCATTTGTAGTTCATGAGCAATGCTAAAGCACCACGAACAGTAGTTGAGCACATGAGGATTTTAGGCTGGTACAGTACTCCAATATGTGTTTAAATCAACAGACCCCACAAACACAGGGAATAAAATGTTGCAGTCTGTATGCAGTATTCTTTGGTGAGCCACTAATACAACTAACTATCTCAAATCTTTTGATACAAAGTGCTAACAAATGTCTTTGGGCAGAAATTCTTAGTGTATTTTCACTTGTTCCAATTACCTGGAAAGACCAGCTCTGCTCAGGAGCTAATGCCACTTGTCATGTTCTGTAGTACTGTTTTTTACCTTCTCTTTAAATTTAAAACATAGCTTCAGGTTGGCCTAGCTAATGACCCCTGGACATCTTTCATGTGTGCATCTTGAACTGGTTTTTGTTTTGATTTGATTTTCACCACAGCACCCATAACAAGGGCCTGTACAGTAGAAGTTTAGCTGCAAGAGCAGGTAAATTGATTCTTGAAACATAAGGAAAATGAAGGGAAGGATGAGCTGCTTATTTCTTGCTTTTGGGGAGATAACATTGGCAGTAAGAGAAATGCAGGAAGGTCCTCTTAGGGTATACAAGGGTTTATTTGCTGCTGAGATGTCAAACTGTGCACTATAAAATATTGCTTAGTGATCTCCCCTGGTTAACCCATGTTCAAAGAACTGAAATGGACTCTGCCATTTCTAGTGAAAATGTATCTGTGATGGCTCTTGGCTAGAAAACCTGCTAGAACTGCTAGACCTTAAAAAAAAAAAAACCTTTCTGGCAACAATTGGACAAACCTGGATTGAAGTTTTTCATTGAAGCCAAAAAAAAACTGCTGCTTTGCTTTTTATTTTGCCTGAATTAATTAATTAGATGTGCCCCAAAAAGTTTATATTTAGTGGTGTACTCAAAAGTTTCTAAAACAGACTGAATGTGGACCTCTTAACACAGCGGCAGAATTTAACAATCTGTAAAGTGTTCCCATCACTCACAAATCCATATTGCTTCAGAGTAGGAGGTTTCACCATACATTATTGACTCACCTATAGAGAGAGAGGGATAGAGAAAAAAGAAAACAGTTGTTAAAATCCTAGAATCCAGATGATTTCACACAGTCAATTTCCCTTCAGGAATTACAGTACCTCTACTGTTTTAAATTATCTGTATTGCAAAGTCAAACTATATTCTTAACATTACAAATTACTGTACAGTATATTTGTTGAGGTGTTCTTAACAAATAAATACAGCAATTGGGTCTTCTTTCCTCCCTAATTGAAAGTAAACAGTGAAGGAGGATCAGAGGAAAAACTATCTGTCTTTTTCTGCTGAGTGACTGATAATAGAGGGGGTGGAAAGTGTGTTTATTGGGAGGAAAGGATGCATGTGTGTATATTTCTGTATGTGTGTTTCCAAGTATGTGTGCAAACGTGCAAGTGGGTGGATGAGATCTTGGCATCTTGTAAAATATTGAGAAATGTGCTTCAGTGTCAGCCATCACTGGCAACTCAGTTATCCGCTTTTATTCAATTTCATTGTATTTGGCTGTATTTGCATCTATTGATGACGGATTGCGAGACGATGACAAGTCTAATAAATCCATTAATGACAGTGCTTGAAAGCCTGGTTTCACTCGCTAAATAAAAGGCTTATGTGTATGTGGGTATGAGGGAGTAAAGGAAAGAGAACAGGAAAAAAAGATAAGCATGGACAGAGAACGAGAGTGAAAGGGTAATGAGCCCTGGTCTGAAGTCAAAAGCAAAGTAGAGGCTCATCTCTTCCAATCAGACGATAGCAAAGCCAATGAGGCACACAGAGAGATCAGTAAGAAACCTCACTATAGTTTTTGTGCTAACCAGGAGCTTGCGCATTAGCTTGGGTCACTGACATAAAACCTAACATTAGACACTCAAACTCACATCAGTGAACACAGTGTTCTTTAGCAGGTAGAGTTACCTTTACTGTTAGTTACTTTTGTTTGGTAAACTCAATAATGCCGCTTTGAATTTACTTCAATTGATCATCAAGAGCAAACAGCCAATCCCAGCTCTCCCTGCTGGTGTTGCTGTGGTGCAACAAGCTCAGCTCTACCTGCTGCAGGAAGCTGAGCAGTGGTTCTAGGGGAGTACATCCTGAGGTGTGCAGCTGCACTGACACGGATAAAGACGCACTAATGTGTTAATGGATGCTTTACCCATCAAGATCCATCTGGTACCAGTGCTGACAAGGTGAAAGTGAGTGTGTGCGTATGTGTGTGTGAATGCACGTGTTCAAGTGGTCCGGGCTCTAATGTCTCACTTCGTGTTGTTTATCACATGTGACACAGTACTAAAAGTAGAGCAGCCAGAGTCAGAATCTCTGCTGATGGATCAGGATAAAGGTCCATAAATATCAAGTGCTAAAAGTAGAGTTTTACATCATATGCAGAATTATAAATCTTACTAGAACACACACACACACACAAACTCAGGTGCTCCATCTTACCCTATTAAATAACTGGTTGTACAGTACAAAACAGTCTTTCTCTATTAATGTTTTTATAAAAACTTGATGATGACTCTATGGACAGTTCGGGAGTCTTAGACAGCATCGCTGTTGTCAAACATACTAACAGTGCCATCCGCTCAAGAAAGACCAAAAATATCTCAAGTCATGTTTTTGTGTGAGCACAACCACAGAATAGCCTTGTAAGTTATTGTAGACCCCCCTCAGATCATTATGGCTTACACCATAGAGGCACAGTGAGCACAAGTGAGTAAATGATATAGAGAGACAGAAAGAAACTATTACCAAATTCTGCTCTTTTCATTGTCGTTATAACTGCTTATGTATTACATACAACTCAATTTCAGGGGTTTGCACCTGTTTTCTTATTTGTAATTTACCAAGTCTGCTTGGACACTTTTTTAAGTAATACACTGTGGACAGTTTGGTTGAAGATATTAATTAATGTAATAAAAAGAAGTAAAGACCAATGATATTTCAAAGACTGGTGTAGCTGTAAGGTCCCGTGTATAGAAAGGGGGTGAAATAGGGTGAAGTTAAGAACTGTCAGTCTTCTACTGCACACTCTTCAAATTAAATTAATCTTAACAGATGACAATGAATCTGTGAAATTGTGGGCTGGCATTGTCATTCTATTTTTCTCACCCCTTCTTCCCACGTGTATAAAAGCCGTTAAAAGCACAATGGAAATAAAATAACTGATGAGGTGGAAATGCACAAAGACACAGTACTGTACATACTTCAACATGACTTGTTAGAAGGATAACTTTTCCTGTTGGTCGCACATCATTCTGGGGTGCCACATGGTACATGTCCAGTGGTGTGGGTCTGGCCAGGGATTTATTATTTATCGTGCATATACTTTTTCTCTCTCTCCCAATGTTTCTGATGCTTCTACATTTCCAAGCTGTGCAAAAATATACAGAGTAGCTTTAAATCAAATGTGCCCTTTTGATATAACAACCTGTTGCTGTTGCCCTGATTAAATTTAGTAAGCTGCACAGAGTTGGACAGTGGAAAAGTTGATGCAATGCTATTGCATTTCATAAAAACTCCAACAATATAAAACTGTGAAGTCTGGCAGAATGAAGCCAGTATGGTTTGCCATATACACTACTGAGTTTAGCATAACAATTGTACTCTGTTATTTTAGCTATATTTTGTGGGAGGACAGTATCTGTCGGTTGGAGGTGTAAAAGGAAAAACTATTATTGGTAAAATCTCTGTAGAAATTTTTTGGCATTTGTGTTTGTATCTACAGTATGTGAGCTTTTGATAGTATGCAGTGACCAGTATTTATCAACAGTGAATTGATGAAAGGGTAATAGTTGCACAGGCTCACAATTGCTGAAAAATTGGTAACACTTTACAATAAGGGTACATTAATTAACATTACTTAAAGCACTTATAAGCATTAACTAATGGTATTTATGTTAAGTAAGGCATTCATCTGTTTATAACAACCCTTATTAACCTTACTTAATGTAGTAATAACTATTAACAAATAGTTGAACAATACACCAAATAACAGTAAGTATCAGTTCACAAATTTCTCTTGTTGAAATGTATTTAGGGCTCATATGCTAATTCAGGTATTAAGTAACATTAATAAATGATTGCTAAATATGTTAATTAACATGTATATCAAGTTCACAGCTCAGCCTTTTTGTTAACACAAGAGTGTGTTATGAATGCTCATTTAAGGCTTATGATTGCCCACTTACTTGTTCATCCTCAAACGTATGACTTCTTTTTGGTTAAGGTTGAGAACAGTGGACACATGTCTCTTCATGTAGACGTTCATTTGTTCACTCAGCTTCATGTCAGTTCAATACAAAACTCCCTTAAGTAACACTTTAGAAATGCTCAGTAGTGACTAATAAACCTGTTAACTGCTGTTATGTTGGGAGTCAAATTGACCTGTTTTAAAGTTTACAAAGTTTTTAAAAATAGTTAAAAGTATTTTTTCAGCATGAAAATTCTTCTGCTTGGCTTAATAAGGCTAATCAACATATACAATGAAAATAGTTCACCTGACATACACTACCAGTCAAAAGTTTGGACGCACATAGAAATCGAAAGGAAGGAATATTTACACAAATCTACAGAGACCTAATATCAGCAAACTTTAGAACTGTCTTCCATTAGAACATTATGTTTGCTAATGCAATTTTATTACTTTAAGGGGATAACTGATCATTAAAAAACCCTTTTGCACAGCTAAAGACACGTATCTTTTCATAAAAAACATGGTAAATCCTATGTGTGTCCAAACTTTTGACTTGACGGGAAGATTTTCTGTTCCTGTGGGCAAACTCCACCCACATTGAGTGGGCACTCATATGCTGAGTGCCCACTCTGCAAGGGGGTCCTAACATTGCTAGACTCTGCAGCTACATATGATAAACTCTCTGTCAGAGCTTTACAAAAGTAAAGTGACTAACCTAGAAAGAAAGCGTGTTTTCGGGAAGAAGTACAAGGAACTGGATAAAATGCATTTACATGCATATTTGGGGGTCCTCATCCTGCCTAGGGTCTATAAGTCAAAAGATGAATTAACAGCCAGTCTGTGGGATGCAGAGACAGGGGGCAGGGCAGACATTTTTATCCAGAGTAATCTGATTTCATAATCAAGAGACAAAGGCTATCAGACAAGAATGAAACGAGCTGGCAGCTATTAGGACACTGTGGGACAAGTGGATAGAGCAACTTCCACTACTGTATAACCCAGACCCTAATATCACAGTGGATGAAAGGCTAGTGATATTCAGAGATCACTGCCCATTTAGGCAATATATGCCTGCCAAACCAACTAAATTCAGCATAAATATCTGGACATTTATTTTGTTATTTTTTCATTTCTGGTTCAAAAACAGTGCTGAAATAATGTTTACTTTTAATACAAATCCTCATTTGTCTTGATTGAAAAAAACAATTCAAAATGTAAAAAAAAAAAGTAAAATTAATGTAAAAAAAAAAAACTATTGTATTTTATATGTATGTCTTTCCAATGTACATTTAAAAAGTTTTAAAATGCATTTTTTATGAAAAACGAGTGGATTATCTCCATTGAACCATGATCTGTGAGGTAAATAATACCACTGCCCTAAATATTGATTGAAATGGTTAGTAATGGAGTTAATAATGAGATATAAACAATGTTTATTGAAATGTTTTGGTTTCTGACACTTTTGGAGAGTTAAATATGCCCGGAGTCAAATTGACCCGGGAACATCAGTGCAGTTGTCAAAGCAATATTTATCAGTAGCTCAAAACAAAACATGCAATTTTCAGAATTGTGTATGCAATTTAGAACTCACTATCTGGGGTCTTATTAAATGAGGCCCTATGTCCTAAAGACTCAGCTCAGGCTGGCATTGAAAACTAAAAGCAGCATGAGTGAGGATTAATTGAGTAATCAGTATGCCAGATGCTGATGATGACCAAGGGTTTTCAACATTGGCTGTGATGGCTCATGTAACTAATACAAAAAACAAAATTACATGAACATAGAAGATCAAAGAACATTTCAGACATCCACCCTGTATCAATTGTCATATTAGTACAAATGTCAAATTGGTCTTCTGGTGAATCCAGTCTTTTTGAACAACTTTTACAGACTACAGCTGGTGAATCACATTTATTGTGTGTGAATGTGACAAATTATGGGTTGTGTGCAGAAAGTATGAATGGAGCTGCTTGCATGTTTTGCTAATTGTTTAGTGCTGATCTTTGCTGTTGCTGGTTGAAATGTCAGCAGATCAGATCAGATGTTGCTAACTAAGGCCAATTAAGTAATTTAAATTGATGAATGAATTGATGCCAAGTGTAACATGCTGTTGTTAGTGCATGTGCTTTCTTGGTGGAGAAACAGGTTTCAACACAACACCAGTACCTGCAGTCAAGATGTATGTGCAGTAAGAGATATAACTCTGTAACACCTGAACAATCAGAGCGGACTCTATAGTTGTCTCTATAGTTCCAAAAAGTCTCAACAGATGAAGACGTCTTTTCTCATAAATCCACCAGCTTATCTTTTATTAATGGGAGAATGTCCCAGTTAAAATGTTCATATCATGTCAATAAATCAAGATCAGCTGTTAGTTCTGAATCAGGACCTGCAGTGTTTAAGGCAAGTAGCTGAAAATAAGGTGTGTCAAAGTCTCTGAACTGTTAATGTGTTAATATAATAAAATGACATACAATCAATATCTGATCTTCTGCTATTTACAGATCTATGGTTCAGTAATACAATACATCCACCCCAGCCACCACTACAAATCAGAATATGTGGGAAATATTGTAAATATATGTTAAGTGTTGATTGTGTTTGGTAATAATTTAAGAAACCATCCATTCATCCACCCCTACTCATTACTCTACATACAATTTTTGACACATCACAGGGCACTATTAGAGTTTGTTCAAACAATCAATATTTAACAACGTTAATATACAGCTATAGTGTAGCTCATAAGATCCCAGTGACCCCTAAAGACATCTAGTACCCTGTTACATTAAATGTCAGATTACCTCATTGCTTACATTTCCTTGATTGTGAGTAAACTGATAAAATGATCGTGTACACAGTCACAAAATTAACATTCAGTGTCAAATGGCTGCAATCTATTATCAACATGCATACAACATGTACTGTACATTGTCTATGTATTACTGAAAAGGAACTTTCACAAGGCAAAATCTTTCTCCCATATTTTCTTTTTTTTTCAGTTTGAATAAAATGTCCTTTGATTTTTTTTTTAACTGGCAAATAGTATTGTTTCCATCAGCATGTTTGTGCTTCTTTGTCTGCACACACCCACATAGTGTATGTTTAGCCATGTGCACATATGCAGTATGTTGCACCGTGTCTGAAAGTCTTGGTTAATTTAGACCTCAGTGTCTGTGGAAGCAGCCTGAAAACCTCGGCTCGACTCCAATTAACTCTGTCAGCAGCCAAAGACTAAACTCTGTCAATTTCCACACTTTGTAGTTCACTGAGTGTTTCTCTGCTCCTCACCACAAAAGCCTCATCCCTTTTGCCATGACACATAAACACTGCAAAATAACTGAAATCCTGTTTGAAGTCAAAAGAAATATGGGACAGTAAAGCAAGTGTTTTTGGTTACATTCAATTCCATCTACACTACTTGTAAAATACCACATACTGAAAAGCACTAGTTTCAAGCTATGCAAAAATGCTTTGGAGAATTGACATGCAGCTATTAAAAAATAAAAGTTCTCAGTCACTCTTTAGTGCACTAACGTGGCTGTATTTATATTTGTTTCCAGCATATTCTAAACGATTTGAAAGGATATGAAAAATGAAGGTAAAGGGGAATAATGTTAAAATGGCAGATTTATACAGCAACACGTTTATTTTCCTCATGTGGGCGGAATTTATTTATTGGCTTATGGTTTGGATTGTATTTAGAGGTTTTAAACAATATTTTCCAGTGCCTTTGGGATTTGCATCTTATTACTATCTGTAAGTGCTCTGCAGAAAACAGGAAATCACACACTGATAAATCATGGGAATTTTGGGGTCATACTGAGCTGACAGGACCATAAATGACACATTCATGGGTTGGATTAAGGTTAAAACCCAAAGAGTGCACAACACCACTTACTCTGCCATGCAATGTTAAACAGGTCTTTATGCATCCTCATTACAGCTTTCAATGCATGGTTTCCAAAAACAGCAGAGCCTACTGTCTATAGAATGGCATACTGTTATTGTCATTGTTAAGTATGTTTGTTAAGTATGTTTAAAGGCATACAACACAAGACTGCTTATATAACAAACTGGAAGGTGTTAGAATCTGAAATTAGCTGGGAAGTAAACTGAAAAAAACACCATCTGTGATGCCTTGGAGATTCTGGAGCACTAAAAGATTTTCACCTGAATGACTCAATCAGTCAGTTCCCATTTACACACAATGTGTGGAAATAATCAATACTGGAGGAGAAATCCTTCTGAGTCAGTATCTATGAGTAAGAATTTTGCTTCCAACCAAAAAAGATGAGATAACCTCTACTTTTTCACAGTACCTATGGGAGAAGTATTTTCTTCTTGACCTCTCCAAAAATATCCTACATGGCTTCAGCTATTGTGAAAGGCAATTTGACTGTACTGTACATCAGTATCAGTTCATACAAATTCTTTGAGACGTTTACTGTAAATGACCAAGATAATAGTTTGTGTTTTATAATAAATTATAAAAGTAGTTTAGAATCCAGACCAAAATAGTTTAAAATAGATCTGCTTTCAGGTTGACACTTGCAGTTAAGTTGAAGTCCCAGTTTGTTTAAAACATTTGTGTCGGGACACTTCAAACCTAAACTCATATGCACACAGCTGCCTGAGAGGCACTTCATACCAAAAATAAATCTGAGGTCTGAAAATCAGCGCATTTGGTTTCTGTATTAAATCACTGCTGCGCTGAATTAATTCAGCTCAAATTAAACCACTAACACACAAAAAACTACTCTTTCTCTCCACTTGTCTGTCTTTCTCACACACACACACACACACATACACACACATACAAACAGACACAGCTATAGACATTTAAACAGGGAGTGTTGGGTTACTGATAACTGCTCTAATATATTTCTAATGAGGCACCTGCCAGGCTGTAGAGCTGCTAATTTACTAGTAGATTCAGCTGAACAGCTAGACTCTCTTCAGCTCAGCAGGAGACATAGACACATAGTAAGACAGAGAGAAAATTTATGGAATTTTTACATGTCAAATAAGTAACAGATAATAAAAAACAATAATTAGGTCAAATATAAAGAACCAAAAAAAATGCACTGAGATGTACTTAGACAACATGACCTGCAGTTCCTGCCTTGAAGCATGGCAAATATGGTTCTTATTCAACATCCATGTACAGAATAAGAAAAAATACTGATAATAAAATATTACATTAATAAACATTCTACTCAGAAGATAAAATTCAATCACACCTTTTCCATTTATACACAGGTTTTTATAAGTATACAATTTAATGTCATTTTTCATGTGAACTAAGGAAAGCGGTGGAGCAGGTGGGGAGGTAGCACAGTCAATAAAAACATATGGCAGGTGCAGACTCAGCCTGTATTTACTTTTCAGGTTAAATGAGTGAAAAACATCTTCTTTAATGACTCTTTCTTAGGATGCATCACATGCCACAACAGGTTGTTTTTTTCTGCAAGTGTTCCCAACCTTTACAGGTACAGCTTAATGAGCAGAAGAAGCAATGCCGTGTGGGTGGAGATGGTACTTCTTCATTATGGCTGTGTGAAAAGTTATTTGTGTGTTTCAAAACGTCAACCATGTGAGCACTACTTACAGACTGTATTTGCACCTGGATGACTTTGGCTGTCATCCAATTACAATTTAAGCCAAACTTCATCCGGAGGTGATCTGGCAGACATGATCACATTTGCATTACAGTGCGTGTTATGAGTGCTGACAGTACATTACAGTGAATTAATGTACATTTTTTCATGCCTGAGTCATACTGTAGATCTTACATAGGTCATGCTACAGTACTAAACAATTTCATTCTTTCTCCAACAATTTTACACATGAACATGAATACAAGATACCATCATCACCATGCTTTTTCCAGTTGAAGTAATTGTGGAGACATGTCCTTGTTTTTCTTAACTTTGCCATACACCGCTGTCCTATATCAGACACCTTTTGTCTTCTCCTGGTCCCTGTTGTCCACTTAAAACTCTAATGATTATGTAGGGCATCTTTGTTAACATCACCAAGGGCACAGGTGAGAATTCCTAGAATTGTAGGAAGTCACCCTACAATGTGTACATCTTTGTGTGTGAGTCAGTGACAAAGAGAGAGAGCAAATGCAAAAAGAGCAAGGGTAGGAGATATGTTGCTATACCCAGAAGAGTAAGGTGACAGCAGGTTGCTAAAGAATTGATGAGCAGAGAGGGGACATGTTTCACCTAAGACGTTTCCTGCTGTGATACATGTCCTCCATGATGACTTCCTGTCATCAATATCATTACATCCTGCTGAGGTGAGTTGACAAAGGTATGTGGTTTGTATCTGTTCTACCCTGTACTATGCCAAGACTCAGTGTGCTTGGATTTGAAAACTGGGAATGTGTGTATGTGTATTTGTGAAGGGCATGAAAGGATTTTATGGAGATGGTACAGTGAATTATTCATTTCAAAACAGTGTTTTCCTTGCTTATAATCCAATTGTAAATGCCTTGCTTGCATCTCAGCTTGACATGCCTGTTGTTTATGCCATCAACTGAGAGTCCATAAGTCCATTTGGTGTTTCTAAAAAGTGCCCTATGAACAAAAATTCACTGAAAATGGCCTGGTAAGTTAATTTATATTGACTATCCACTTCATTATAAAAAGATACAAAACAAAGAAATAGTGGTGTGCATTTAAAGCAGGTATCAAGGTGGAATAAACATGCATGAAATAAATAAGAAGATATGAGTCAAAACACCACTTTGAATTCAAGTAGTGAGAAGAAAAAGAGTTGCTGAGAAGTGAGAACCTCCCAAAAAGAGAACTATTTAAAGCTTTCAAATACACTGGCAACACCATATTAAGGAACACACTGTCACATTGCTAATTACAGTCTTTTGCAAAAATACAGTTTAGTTGCTAATATTAATGACTTTGCCAAGATGCTTATTACAAAATAAATGTTCACAGTAACCAGTGGTAAATGTTCAGCAGTTTTTTCATTTAGTTTTTTCAAGAAATGACAGTATCACACATATTGATGCATCAGCAGAAAAATATTAAATAAACCTATTCCTGACAGATAAATTCTGACAGTAAAAACAATGCAAAGCACAAAAATTTGAAGGGGAAAAGCATCCTTGCTCCCTCCCAGGAAAAAACAACTGTTCTGTAAAACATCCTACAATCTGTCAAAACATCACATCTGCAGGTGTTTTGTGATGTAGGAAATCCAGTCCTACACCGCTGTCCTGTCAAATCACAGGATACTTGCCAGTGACAGGAACCTATTGGCTGTAAACCACTGACTCAAACTCAGATTTAATAATTCAAACACAAACTTAATGTCAACTAAGGAAATTAGCTTATTGAGAATCCTCAGCTGCTAGCATCTATAAAGAAAGGTTATGTCTGCCAAAGGTTGTTTGTCTTTCAAACTGAAAAAAACATATGGACCTCATCTAGCTCGATAAGACATAAGAAATAACAACAGCATAGTTTGAAAAGGTATGGGAAGAGGCTGTGACATTCTTTCACTTTCAACCTTTTTTTTAAGCACTTTTCATTGTCAGTCTTCATTGTCACCACTCTCACAGTTTCGTTAAAGCTGTTATAGGGTGGTACTGGAAACAAAGGCAACATCAAGCTTATATTAAAGCAAAACAAAATCAAATAATATGACTACAAATAGTGGAATATGATAAGTGGGATACTTTACAGTTGATATAGTACGGTAATAAAATACTGTATTGTACTGTACTGCTTTTGATCAGTGAGAAAACCTTTGTTTCAAGTCTACTTTTTAAGTGAAAAATTCTCATTGAAATAGGTCATGAATGCATCTGTCTTGTGGCACAATAATTTGAAAAAAAAGAGAAAAAAAGAAACCTCAGAGTCTGTATACCTTTTGATCTAGGTACAACACTACCCTGAGCATTCATGCAAATCTTGTCTATTGTTTGCAGTATTTGTTGCTCTGACAGGCTGTGAATGCCCTGTAAACACAAAGTGGCCACACTAATCTGATATATTGCTGCAGTACTTGTACGAGAAACCTTTTCTATTATGACACAATACAACCAGGCTGAACAAAAAGCAGGGCAAAGAGAGTGCAAATGAAAGTTACACAAGACCTGGCTGTGTTCATGTTGTGAAAATGAAAATGCATTAGCAAAGCACTCCACATATAGCAGTACCTAGACCACTTAAGATTATTTCAATGGAGTACAATACAGTTAAGGACTTTAAGACTGGCACCGTTAAATGGTGAGTCCAAATAGTAAAGAGACTCAAAGTGTATATTCAACCCCTACCTGCCTCTTACAGTCTTCAGTAACCATGGAAACTGAGAAATTTTACAGTTAAGAGGAAATGTGGGTGAACTAGGAAGAGTGAACTCTCATATAATGCAGATAGATGGATGGAGAGATTGATCTAATTATTAAAATACAGAGTTCACACACCATGTAATGTATTTGACGCCCTACCATACCCCTAACATCGCATGAAAACCTTGCAGACAACATCCAGGGAGCAAGTAAAACTTTTGACAAGCTAAATTATGTTATATAGTGGGAACTCTAAAATGTCAGCCACTTATAGTGATTCACTTGTATTAATTTAAGGCAGATAAATGGCTTAAACGATGATAAATAATATGTGGATTTGACACCTGCAGGCTTTTGGCTTGGCCCCTAAATGCCATTCCTCTCAGCATTACCTTTATTTTAACTTTAAAATGAACAGTTACCAGTTATTACGGAGCCCCGGAAGGGACATGGGAGGGAAAAAAAAAGTCGTGTGGAAAAAAAGAAAATTTTACTTTTGCAAGATCTCGCAAAACTTTTGGGCAACTGCCCAAAAGTTGGTCACCATAGATACGACAACAATGGAGCATATACAAATGCATTCATGAAGTTTTCTATTGAATTTGGCCTCAAATATAAAGACATTAAATGGGTGCTTGGCAGTAAACACAGTTTACATTTAAGTGAGAGACACTTGGATAGAATAATTAGCGCAAAGTGTGTGTTTTTATTACATTAGTAAATGGTAGCTGGTCTGCACTTATATAATGCTTTTCTACCTTATCGGTACTCAAAGTGATTTCACACTGCTTCTTATTCACCCATTCAAACACACAAGCACACACAGACACACCGATGGCAGAGCTGCTATATGCAGCTGACCTGACACACCGGGGGAAACTTGGGGTTCAGTTTCTTGCCCAACACCACTTCAATATATTACGGGAGGAGCCAGGAATCAAACCACCGATCCTACGATTGGAAGGTGACTGGTGAACCTCCGGAGCCACAGCCGCCACTGCAGTTCTCTGGGTACCGATGGATGTGTGCTAAGTGCCGGGAGCATCCCAGAGGCAGAGACGGATTACGGACCAGGACAGCGGGGCCGCTGCCCAGGGGCCCTTGGGTTGCAGGGGGCCCGTGGGGCCCCTAGCCCAAAACAATTTGCAACGCTTATCAACAATGTATTTTCGTTTGTCTATTTTAGAGGGCCTACATTCTTTGATCCTCTGCCTACGAGGGCCCCTGACCCTATAGGGAGGGCGTTTGGCTGCCAAGGGCCCTTGAATAGTGGTGGTTGTGGTGGTGGTGCTGGTTGTGGTGGTGGTGATGGTGGTGGTGGTGGTGGGGGGGGCCTTGCGAACGTTTTGCCCAGGGGCCCACACAACCCATAATCCGTCCCTGCCCAGAGGAGTGTTGTTATTATTAAGGCAGGCAAAATGTCTCAGACGTCTCAAAAGGGCCGAACTTTATTGGGCACCTGGATGATTAACTTGAGCCATATGGTATTTGTATAAACTATATTGATTAAGTATTGATTGAAAAATGATCTGGCTCTGGGAAATTACAGAGGAAAGGATGAGGCACAAAAAGGGAGGATTACACTTATGTACGTATGCATTTAGCATACATACATGCATAAGCCATGCTACTGTCGTGGGAAAACGTACTCTGAACTGGCAGACATGGGTGAATTTATTAGTAAATGATTGCAGTACTCTGGGCAGCTTCAAGGGTACCGATGTATGTACCCATAGTTTTGCAAGATCTCGAGGGATCAAGGGTTAATAATAATAACAATAATAATAGTAATTCATACTTTATTAATCCTCCTGGGGAAATTATTGTTTTTCGACAGCTGCTAGACCTGTGTCAGCGCTACTACAGAGTTTTGGTGTCTTGTCCAAGGACACCTCGAATATAGTCTTCTTTTACTGCAAGTTGTTATCAGTTGTGGTATAAACTGAATCAGCAAGCATTTGATCTCTGAACTCATTTAATAGTCCAGAAACAAAGACTATGTACAAAGATAGGCAAATAATATTGTGTAGTATACCTTTATTTGTCTCATTTATATCATTGATGTGTCATGGGTCTGATAGGTTAGGACACCTCATCAGAAATTGTTATTTCTACTAATCTGAAATTACTCATGCTGTCAACATTCCTCATAAAAGTTGGTTTTGTTTACCAGAGGCAAGAATGCCTCAATTTACATTTTAGTTATTTTAGCGCTGTTCTCATCCAGAGCAATTAAAATGAGTGCAGTGGTATTTACCAGTAAACAGGATGTAATGTAACAATCTTTTGTGCCATAACCTGCACTGAGCTTCCAATTAGAAACCTCATTTGGATGTTGAAGACAATGATGCACCATCTTACAAATGATTACCAATGAGGAGATGAGGCTACACAGTACATCATCAGAAACCAGCTACCTGAACTGAAAGGTGGAGTGCCACTGTGTGTGACAGTAAGAAGGGAAAGGGTTTGGTGTCTTATTCACAGACACTTTTATTACAGTCTCTGATCTTCCAGATATAGAAAATGATTTCCATCTGACCAGCTGCCCTGCTGCACAGAATCAACACTGCTCTGCTTGCAACTGTCAAACAATCTAATGCAGTGGTTTTGAAATCGTTTCAAGATGTGAACACGAAGATGCCAACTCATCAAGCTTGAATAAAAGAGGGGTGAATTATTTGAATGCGGGAGAAAAACGTGTGACAAAAGAGACTAGTCAATTTGTATGTGAGAAGCCTGTTTTATTCGCTCACAGCCACCCACATCTATTCTGTTAAGGCTAAACCATTAACTGCATCGCGTACAGTTGAATTGTTTAAACTAAGTATCGATACAGATTATTGATTAAATAAACACATCCTCCTCTGTAGGTAACATTCGTTATCTTCTTTCAATTATTCACAGCACCAAGGTTAGCAGCTTAGTGTTTCCTTCATTGCGTCATTCAGTGCTCTTTTGATTTTTCTACTGCACTGTTGATTGGCAATTGGTATTTACTTTCCCACACAACCATACTGTTAAGTGAGACACACACACACACACACACATATAAATATATATATATATTTATATATCCCGCGACCCTTACAGTTAGGAAAATGGATGGATGGATGGATATTTATATATATATCAAAATTGTTAATGTTTTCATCGTACGTTAAATACATTAACTTCATTTAGTAGTAATATTTGTGATTGCTAGTGCAATTTCACTGCAAATATTAGACCTGTACTTATATTGATACTGATAATGACAAAAAAGGCACAAGTGGCAACAACACATAAGTATTAAAAAATATAAAACATACACAGCACAATATAGCACCTGACATGATCCTCCACTCATACTCAACAATGTGATCACAGCTGTCTTACATCCATCATGTTACTATTCTTTAACAGTGTCTTCAACACCAGGATCTGTGGCCCTTATACACTTCCACTGTTATTACCCAAGGTCATTTGTTGGTGACAGGAATACAACGAGCACACTACAAAGCCAGAGAGGGTCAGTGGTTTGGGAATGATGGTGTGAGGGACTGAATTATCAAGAGGACTAAAGAAGTTTCAAAAGAATATTTTATTCTGTATCCTCTCTTTAAGTGTCCAATAATAATATGAGAGCTTCACTTTAAAAAAGACATCTCTACTCAAATTCTACTCAACATGATATAATGGGCTATCACAAGTACATGGACTTTAATGAATAATATGCAAACTAAAATGGCTTAAAAAATGAAGAGTACACTAATTTAGTTTCTCAGGTGGGTAACTTGTGTAGCAAAAAACTGCTCTTGAATCAGAAACTGACAGACAATTGGCCTGGAAATCAGAATATATTAACCTTCCAATTCAATCCTGCAACCTACTTATCTCTATAACAGGAATATACTTAAGCAGCATATATGTGTGTGTGTGTGTGTGTGTGTGTGTGTGTGTGTGTGTGTGTGTATGTGTGTGTGTGTGTGCATATGTTTGTGTGATGAAGCCAAATTCCATTTCAGAGTTGTGCTTTCCAAATGGTTTGCTGATTAAGGTATTTAAAGAAAATTAGCCCCACAGCCATCATAAATCTCTCTCTCTCTGCTTTTCTTTAATGAATACTGCACATCTCACATTTCATTTCTCATTTGCATACGAAAAGCATCACCTTCACTTCCACTATCTGTACACTACAAAAACTGAATTGCAATTGAGTAAGTCGGAAACTGAAAACATTTAAGTTGTGATACGTTGAACAGTTTGTATCAACATTCGCATATCAATTTGTACCCGACTCTGAGTCTGAAGTGGTCCGGCTCATTCAAACCTTGGTGACCTCTTCCTCCTGATTACAAAGTTATTATGCATCAGCAGACGACAGATAATCATGATGCTCTATGATTCCAGATGATCCGTACGAACTTAGTACCATCATTCATCACTTCGGTGGCTAACTAAATATGATGCTAAATGAGAATAGGAAAGAATTATCAAGTGAAGACAACATAGCCGGTGTTTCAGTTTGATGAATATTTGGCTTTTTGGGAGTAAACAATCAAGCCTCAGATGGCTGCTGAGGGAGAAGGGAGGAATGAAGCAACTTCTGTATGGCATTCACAAAGGCCCTAACTTAATGGAAGTTTGAATTACCATTTAAATAGGATTTCTTTTGGGGGAAGGGGAGGCGTCATAGGGAAAGATAAATTACATTGTAAACAATGTCAAAACAGTTTAATGACACATATGAAATGAAAGTACACACCCCATACTTTCTTAGCTACTGAGATATAAAGAGTGGACTACATAAATAACAAGGAAGCCTGAGGAAAAAAGCGACTATGCAGACTTGTTTTGTCTCTGGCTGGTCTGCACTTTTAATTGACTTGAATAAAAAACTCAATTACAGCATTCTGGCCACCGGAGGGAGAGAAAGGAAGCAACAGAGAGAGTGAGAGGAGGATAGGAGGGAGGGAAGGAAGCAGAAAGAGGAGTGGATGAAGCATGAGAGGAATGAAAGAGTTATTGGGTCAGAATGGCACCTCAGGGGGGAATCAGGACAGCAGACAAGCTTTTATACAGGCCAGTCTGTCTATGGGAATTACACCTCACAGAGAGGTAGAAGAAAAGAGACTAAAAAAGAAAGGGGAAGAAGGTAAAGTGCTTTGTCAGAACCATCTAAAGCTTTTTATGCATTTATTGTCATTTATCCTCTGTTATTCCACAGAGGCTGACTGACATACTGATTGAAGGTGAGAGGCATTGATTCAGGTGAAATCAGTAAGCACTCCCACTCAGCTGAGGCGCTGATTTAGCTTCCACAGAAGTCGACAGGCTCCGTACTAGGAGGGTATTAAAGAAAAGAACATGAATAGATAAGAAGGCAACAGAACAAATGGTGAGTGTGATGCAACGAGAAAGAAACTGGAGATTCTTTGTAAAAAGAAACATCCTCAGCACTGCACATTGAAACTGTCAGCCTGATAAAGCATGACTGATGGTGGATCTATTGGCAGATTGGTTTGTGTGTGCGTGTGCATTCTTTTTTTTTTTTTTTTGATGGGAAGGTGTGGTGGTAGTGGCTGCTGAGGAAGTGTGAGTTTTCCAGATATCCTGAAATCAGAAAACAACACACTCTTTGTCAGCCCACAGCAGTCAATGCATTGTTTGCAGACAGTGAGCCAATATTTCCGCCTTGTGTGTGTGTTTGTGAGAGAGAGAGAAAAAGTGTGTGTGTGTGTGTGTGTGTGCGTGCAGACAGCAAGCTGTTGTTCCCATGGTTGTGTGTTATTGATTAGTCATCTCTGTGGGCAATAGGAGCTGTTATCAGGCCTGACATGGAGACAGACGGGGGTGGATGATGCATGAGACGGGAAAACTGTTCAGACGCAAAGATAATGGAGCTACACACACATGCCAATACATGGCACATGTTCCTGCAGATTTTTGCACATACAATAGGCCTATTACACAAACGAGTGCAAATGCATTGGCAGCAATAGATTTTTCTTTTCAGCACCATGGACAGCACACAAAATCTTGAGCAATGCCAGTACGCAGTACATATGACTTATGATTATCTATTGTGCATATACATATAATCAGCCACTACTCATGGAAGTTAAGTGCAGATGCCCTCAAGAACCGTACTAAATTTACCAAGTCAATCTAAGAAGTGGAGACCAGAATGAATGAAAAACAAGATAAAGTCCATACTGTGCTGATCAACCCAGTGCTTCTCACGGCCATTTCACAAACATCCAGGATGTCAGAATGCGTGTACTCACCTATAAGAGAAAGAGAAAATGGGAAAGATAAAGGTCAAAAAGAATTACACTGCACATACTGTAGCGTGTGTAAAAAATCATATTTTTCATGCACTTAGTGTGAAATGTTATTTAAAAGTAGTACTGCGTCCTGTGATTTCAACAATGCCTGTAAACAGATAGTGTGACAAAACCACACACACACACAGACATACACAAATATTAACACATTTATGTTTCCAGATCATTTGTTACATAGCACTTAACACATTTTACACACAAATTAAGAAATTATCCATAAGTAGAAACTCCACAAAGTTACTTCTCTACTGGTTCTCCACTTCACTATTTAAAAAAGAGCAGAGACTGCAATGTAACTAAATCCTTCATCAGTGTGTTCTCCATAACAACAAAGTCTAGAAGTGAAAAACTAATGTTTAAAGACTTAGTAAATCAACAATATTCCTCACATGTAGCTGGGCCCCGCCTTGTAATCTTATGAAAACAGCATAACATTACACAATTACAGTGATTCACACGTTTCCAGTAGAGAACTCTGTGTGTGCTATTATGGGAGAAGACTTGTTTTTTCTTTAACTTCAGATGTACATTTATTATATAAGATATTTCACATATCTGTTCACAGTCTTTCCTCCTTCTGAAAACTGAGTGAATTGTGTGTAAATGTCAGCTGCGGAAATGGCTGGTCATGGGGGGCCAACCATGGGCACACAGGGAATAGATTGTCATGGCCTGCACTCTACAATCCTCTTCTACTCCAGAGGGACAGGTAGACTCAGGTTTATGCCAGTCAACCATGAAAATACACAGGGGTCAAGCTTCACACCATGTCCTCCACTATCTGTGATGGCATGAACAGGGTTAGGTAAGGCCACAGACCAGATACAGACAAAGTGATCCATGAAAAGGAATTTCCATAGCAACTTTTATTACAAGTGATGAAACATGGTAAAGACTGGATGTTGACATTTTGGAACTGGAAAGATTTCAGTATTCATCATATTTTAGGTAATCAGAATATGGTTGGTTTACCAAAAAGATAAAAACTATTGTATTCTGATATACAAAATGTGATTAATTCAATCTAACCTTTATTAATTAAAATGTTTGGAAACTGTAAGACAGCGACATACTGTACGATTTAAAAATTCCAACAAAACAATTTGTTCTACTCTAGACTAGATATTGTGCTAATATTAATCTCAATAACTGGAGGTCAATTTACTTGGGCTTCTGTTATTCTCACGGTTTTGTGCAGCAACAACACAGGAGGATAGGTCATTGCTCAAATATAATAAAATATGCTCAAACTACCAATTAAACCAAGAAGCCACATCATCTTATTGTGGCGAAACAAGGACAGTCTGCCTTCTATTGTCTAGTTTAAAGAAATATTTCTGAATGACTTTTGGACTCTGTGGTGAATGACACTCTGCAGTGATCAATGCATCCTGATAGAAAAGCCTGCTAATAACACAAAGCTGAGTTGGGATAAGACCTCATTAAAACCACAAAACCAAAACCAATTACACATATTTTGTAAAAACAACTTTCATTCTTTTTTCTCCATTTAATTCCCTCAGAAAACTGGTTACAACACAGCCAAGCCATCATAACTGTGCAACTCGCTGAGTATTACTGAAGGCATTAATCCAGTTATGTTTGCTTACAAAACCAGGTTTAAGACAATATCATTATTTAAATACTGTGGCAGCTGTTTAACATGCTAAAATCAAATAACTGAAATATGCTGCTAAAATCTAGGTGCACACGAATAACATATTTTGTTTTCTAATAGATCCTATAATCCAAACACATATATCATTAAAACAGCCTGGATCTAATTGATGTATTACAGTAGGAAAGGACTAAATCTAATTTAAGAAGCAGGTATGTCCGCAGGTCAAATTGTCAGCCTGTTAGCCAGTGCCTGTGACATCTACAACATCCACTGACATTCTCATTTTTCTCTAACTGGCCTAATGAACACACATAGTCGGCTTCCAGAATGAACATTATAGAGTGCCTTGCCATCACGTAGAGCAAAATGAATGTAGACATAAACTGAGAACAGTCCTTATTGGACCTGTCCAAGACATAGGCCGTGATGTAGAAATACTGATAATTTTGACTGTGTCAACATTTCTTATTTCTTCCTGCAAAACTATTGAAAAACTATGAGATTGTTCCTGTGCCTAAATCTGATACCTCAATATGCTGTCTCTAACCTCTTTTTCCTGTCACTGGGATCTAGCCTGCAGTCAAAACATTCCCGCTTCCTTATCTTAAAAGAAAGAAAAAAACATTATTCTCTTCTCTGTCGTCTCTTCTTATTTAAATAAGGATTCGTAGCTTACCGATTTGGGCTGACTGAATGCAGGATAGATCATCATTACATCGACAGCTTCTTTCACTCCTCATTGACAACAGAATTTATGTCCATTTGTTTCACATTGTCTTCAGACAACACAGTGGAAATTAAACAAAGTCAACAAGTCTGAATTACATTAAACAGGACCAACAGTACCAACAGGACCCTTAAGGAGGTGCAATAAGAAGCCAAAGACAATGATACAAAATCAAGTTACCTGTATTGCATGCAAAATAGTTCTCATAGGAGTGGTCAAATACTCTGTCCGACCAGAGGCTAGTTCCTAAAATTTATTTTGCACATAACTGAATATGCTTTGTTCTAGTCCAATATGTAATCAATAGAAACAGAGGGCCTGGTGTGTTCTGCTGTCTATTGAATTCTTATTTTGTTTGTTTAACTGTGTGTCTGTGCAAATGCCAATTAGGCAAGAAGGCTGCAAAGTGCCAGTGCCACTAACCTTTCGTTTTTTTTTATCAGACAAGACAGTCCTGCAGAAGGGACACAAAGACAGTGCATGGCACACACACATACTGTATGAGAGAGGCAGATAGATAGCGGAGAAGACATGGAAACATAGAAGAGGAGATTGACCTGGCTGTTTATGTTTGGGCATAAACATGAAACTCAAAAAAGCATCATGGGCTGCCCCTGAACTAATCCACTGTCTCCTTGTATTAAAAAAGCATAACAACAACAGAAAAAACTAAACAAAACAAAAGCACAAACAAGAACAAAATTAATGCAAATCAAAAACCACAAAACGCATTGTCGTTAGAAAACAATGACACAAAGGATTATGTAAGCACCTAATTTTAATTTGTGCTCAATGAAAACATTATTGAAATGGATACCAGTCCAAATCTCAAGCTCTCTAATAATAAATATATCTGGCAGTGCATGAATTCATTTGATTACATAAGCACTTGCATGTGCATGCACACATGCCAAATTTTGTTGATGGCTAAATTAAGAGAATAATTAGATGTAATGGTGAGGAAGATGGAGGACGATATTACATAACCCTGTGTTGAATCGAGCCGACAAATCAATAGAGTCTGTTGTTGCTGCTTAGTTTGTGCCATCCTCCATCAAAAATGTTGACTCATTAATGTTTATGACCAGGGAAAGGTACTGCTCTGTGGAAGACCAGGAGGCTGTCAACAGGAGTGCGTGAATGTGTGTGTGTGTCCGTCAATGAAGCAATGAGGGAATGCAGAGGATGCAACAGTGAATTGTCTGGCCACTGTATTCCCCAGAGACATGTCTCTTGTTTTGTCATCTTTCATCCTATGTTTACTCTCACTGCTCAACCCTAACAAGCAACAAAGAGCACCAATGAGAGCTGATGAAAAGATCTGAGTGACAGCGGAGGTCGGACGCACAAAATGACAGAGCCAATCCATGGGGAGGACCCAGATGCAGCAGGGCAGCAGGTCGTGAGCCAAGTCACCTCCATGGACAGTAAACACGATGCCTATGCCGCCTGCGTAGCAATAACCCTGAACCCTGACCGTTACACCATACGGTGGGTGACCCTGTGGCCTCTGACAGCATGGAAGCTAATGGGACAGACTGTGTTAGTCTAAATACATTAGCAGGGGCATCAAGGTCAAAAAGTCAGTTGGTGAAAGAAGTTGTTTTGTGTCTCTTCTTTCCTTTCATCGGCACTGACACCCAAGTGTTTAGAGACCACAGAGTGAAGTGCTGCTGTTATTGTACAGAGGTAAATGGCTGCTTTGTAAGTAGGGCCCATCCATAAAACACTCACCTTATTGTGTGTGTGTATGTGTGTGCACATATGCGTGCACATGAGTGTATTGATTTTCCTTTCCACCTCTTCTCTCATCTTTACTTCTCTAGCATACCTGTATTTTTCTATTTGTTTGTGGACATGTTCTCAGAATTCACTCTGATGGAAAATGCAATCTTGTCCCATCCCCTTACTTTCTTGCTTTTCTCCTTCTTTTTCACACTAATAGAAATTCTGTTAGTATGTTTGTATGGGATGAGAGATGAAAATGATTTTGTGGAGAGGAAGAAAGATGGCAAGGGAAGGGAGGGAGTGGGCGATAAAAAAATGGCAGAGGATAGAAAATCGATGAGAGATGAAATATATCAGAACTCCTGGAGCAAGGTCAAGAGGATATGATCTCTCACGACACACAGTTGTGCCTCACTGAGCCAGAGGGAGCCAGTGAGATGGAGAGAGAGGAGGAAGACAAAGAGAGGGAGGATGAGGGAAAGAAGCAGCCACTAAGAAAGAGAAACGAAGGCGGGGGGCAAGACAGACATACAACTTTTCTTGAGAGAAGCCACTGTCCATTTATCAAAAACAGCATCCCACTCAAAGCCAGTGTTTGTCCATAAGGGTAAGAGCTCTGTTACCACAAGCAGCGGACATGTGGTTTGCTGATGTTCACACAATAGGGCCTGGTTCAAAATGTGGAAATTAATCTTTCTTCAGTCAACTTTCTTCCCACGCCAACTAATTCAGTGGCTAAGTAGCTAAAGGGCCCAGATCAGCAGGCTGCATCTCCACCGCGAGGGTCCAGTCCTTGTTCCATATGGACAGACCATTAGAGCCCCACTCTCACCTCCTACGGAGAGAAGGGCCAGATAACATCTGTCTACAGCTACCTCCCTGCAAACACTCAACCAATTAAAGAGCCATTAGTACTCAAACTTGGTGGGTGGTGTATGGGTCAGCATTACCATTTGTTTTTGTGCTTATTGTCTAGGATTAATGCAATCTTTTTATGTTACATGAACTAATGTGTGATATTTACACATTAATCCACATACACATGGCATACTCTCACACACAGACACAGGCAAAAAATGAACAAACATACAAACAAAAACACATTTATTTCCATGTAACTTTTGTTTTCCCTCTCCACACACTTGGCCCCACCCCCACCATGTATCATTCATTAGTCGCCCCAGTCGCCATCATACAATTTTAATTCATAATAGGGATAGAAGTAGGTCATTTGCCAAACATGTCACATCTGCTCCAGTCAAGGCTGCACTCCTTTTAGCATCAATGTTTCATTCCATCTTAACACAAGAACAGAGGCTTGAGGTAGCAATGTGTGACTCATGCCTGAAAAAAAGCAAAATGTGTATTGTGATAACATGCCATCAGCATCTTGCAAGTTCAACACAACTGAGGATTATTACAGACAGAACTGTTTTCTGTTTTGTACTCAGGGCATATTTTATGAAGTGAAACATATATATATATATATATCCGTTTCTCTAATTTTGCTATTTAAAGGTCTATGTTTGAGTAAAATTAACATTTTTGTT
>JAUBNQ010000006.1:10431215-10448575 GCA_032353495.1 Ctenopoma kingsleyae
ATATATATATATATATATCCGTTTCTCTAATTTTGCTATTTAAAGGTCTATGTTTGAGTAAAATTAACATTTTTGTTTTATTCTATAAACTACTCACAACATAACAAATTCCAAATACAAATATTGTCATTTAGAGCATTTATATGCAGAAAATGAAAAGTGGTCAAAGTACCAGAAAAGGTCCAGTGTTTTCAGATCTCAAATAATGCAAAACATCAAAACAAAGCAAGTTTATATTCATTTTTACACAACACATTACTAATGTTTTAACTTAGGAAGTGTTCAGATCAATCAATATTTGGTGGAATAACCCTGATTTGCAATCACAGCTTTCATGCGGTGGTCTGTAAATTTTTTTCCAGAGCTGTATATCATTACAAAATAATATAATGTTCACAAAGCATCAAGGATCATTACAACCTGTAATATTATCACAACAACAAACAAAAGGCCCTTTCAAATACAATGGAGAAGATGGGTCCTGTTGCTTGTCCATGTGTTTATTATCCACAGTATGTATACAAGCATATGATTTACAATTATTATTTACTTCCCTAAGCTTTGTCAAACCATCATCACTTCTCTATCATACAATGGATCTGGGGATTTTTTCAATATTTTAATGTAAATAACCAAACATGAAATCTATAAATACAAATACCATCAACAGCACATAATATACAGTGCTGTGAAAATGTATTTCCCCCTTAATGAATTTTTTTTTCCATAATTCTTTTTGCACTTAAATCATTCAGATCATCAAGCAAATACTAATATTACACAAAGATAACCATAGTAAATACAAAATGCCGTTGTGCTGCTGTGTATTAAGGGAAAAAAACTGTCTAAACCTGCCTGATCTTATGTGAAAAAGTAATAAACCTATTAAGTGTTTGTGCCACCCTTGGTGGCAACAATTACAATCAGTGTGATAACTGGCGACAAGTCTTTCACATGACTCTGGAGGAATTTTGGTCCACTCTTCTTTGCATAATTGTTTTAATTTAGCCACATTGGAGGGTTTTCGAGCATGAGCGGCCTGTTTGAGGTCATGCTACAGTATCCCAAATACTTTTCCACAGCATTGTAACAATGTAGACAGGCCTCTTGCAAAAAAGTCTAGGGAGACTGTTTAGAGTTGAGTGAAACAAAGAGGCCAGATGAGGTCCAGACTGTCTCAGAGTGACCCAGGTGTCAGCTGCCCCCCTGTGGTGTCCTCTGTCCCTCATCACTGACCCAAAGGAGGCAAAGTGTCTGCTGTCCCTAGAGTGCCCTACACACTGGTCTGTCTGTCCACCAACTGGCAGAGTGATTGCCCAACACAATCATAGATACACATCAACATACACACTTTCGCACTGTCCCTACATATTTATTAACAGCTTAATAGAAGGTCAGTAGATTGATGATCCACATGATCAGAACTGCATGAAAAACTGAGGAAGAAACACCCTCTTTATATATAGATATTGAAATATTGTATGCAGATAATCATTTTACACTGCTATATTGTATTTATAATTTAGTGTGACACAGTGAATTGTGGGCATTATAAAATGAAATATACTGTGTTCAAGGGTATTTAGTTGTCTTTAGTTCTGTTTATAGCTTGTAGCCACTGGATACATCATGCTGGCTTTAGAAATCCCCATGTCCAACAACAGTCACTCACTCTGCTTCCACACTGCTGAGAGCCATTCAGTTGTAGCTTTAGCCTAGCACACTACAGTGACTGCAGCATGGCTACATGCACTGCGATTCAAATTGTCAAAGGAATCATTAATGCATCTGTGTTTGCTAAACTCAGTTTGTAAACTCAGAAATGACACACTCACCAACACTATGCTAGCTGGAGGAAGCTGACAACCAGCAGAGCAGCTCCTGCTGCGACTAAATAGTGCAGAATTTGAGGGATACAAAAAAGAATTCTTTCTAACCACAGTCTGTGAATTTAGCGTGTGATTTACTAAGACAGTAGCTCATTACACAGGCAGCTCATGAACTGCACTTGGTACCGAACCAGCAAGACATGCTCTGTGAGTGGAGGAAGGCTTATAAATGTATTTCAGAGGTGAGGTATGATTACTAAGCTCAGAAAAGATAAGATAGTGATTGTGAGTATTTACTTTGGTCATGGTAAAAATCTATCCAAGAAAAACTACAGCTATGGTACTACTACGTCTACTAGTTATATGACTCATAAAATTATTTAATTATAATCTTTACCATTTGTGCATAAAATACACAAAATAAACAATATATTCTATACACAAAGCATCTACTACTGCTGTAGTTGTGGGTCTTGTAAATCCTATGTGTGCCATGCTTGACTGCAGTAAATGTTGTCTTGAAAGACAGAAAATTTCAGGGATATGCAATAAACTGTGACGTTCCTGCTATGCATCCTCATTTTGTGCTGCTAGCTTGTGAACCGACTGTTATGGCTAACCAAAGTGTTTCCCTGCAAACTTAATTGTGCAAACACCAGAACTGGAGAGGAGAGGAGAGGAGAGGAGAGGAGAGGAGAGGAGAGGAGAGGAGAGGAGAGGAGAGGGGAGAGACACTCAGACAACTGCTGTCTCTTCCACTTATTGTTACAAGCTGAATATTTATACATGCCTCAGTGCCCAACAAGAAAACACTGGAAATCATTCTCACTGCCTTTCTTTCATTCTCTCTCAGTCACTCTCTCTTATGTGTGCATTCTTGTGACCAAGTAATGTTGTCCACTTAAGCAAAACAAAGTAAGCAAGACACTGCCCTTCCATGCCACAGCATTTTACATATTGCTCTTAGAGGGTGAATAGATGCCTGTGTTAACTGAGAGGTCAGAGCTTCTGAAAGTGACACAAGCTTCCACTTTCATAAAATCTTCCTTATCAACAGCCTCAGATGTAAAAACAAAACAAAACAATTACTGCTTCAGTCAGTGACAGGAACCAGGATTATGAGTGCTAATGAGCACAATCAACAACACTTGAACTGTCTGCAAGTGTTTGTGCACATGACTGCGTCTGAGGGTGTGTGTATTTGGAATTTTTGTTCTGTTTCTGCACCAATAGTTTGTGGTACAGTGTAAGATCATAGCATATGTAGCAATTTCCCAGAACGCAAACATATTTTTCTGACCAACAGTGCAAAAATAATAATTTTACAAAGATTTTCTCACATTTAAGAAGCTGAAGACTGCTGTTAATACTTAAATTGCTCGATTCACTATTTAAATTTTGGTCAATTAACAAACTAATTGTTTTATCCTCAGCATGTATTCTTGTTTGTATCAACTCTATATTAAACCCTTCAACGTACAAAAATGGGCTTTGTTGATGTTTTGAAACAGTCAAAGTGTGTCACAGATGTAGTGCCTCACAGTTTCGTATTGTCCCGTCAGCTGCGCTCTCACTGTGTTGTCAAGCACCATTGAGACGAAGTGTTGATGCATTTGCATCTGTGCCTGTATTAGCAGTCATGCCTGTCTGTTTTAGGGGACCTTCTCAGTGCCATCACTCATATTAACAACTAAGAATATTCAGGAAGTGATTATCTAGAGTGGAGGAAATGTGGAAGTGTACATTGTGGTGAGTCATTCAACTTCCTGCACACCTTTAGCATAAACCCATGTTGAGGATGTTACAGAACAACCTGTTAAAAATGCAAGCACCATACTAACAACATGTTTCTTTTCCAAACAAGAACAATCAAATCCCTTAGCTGCTCTCGCCTTTGTTCCCCTTTTAGTAGTGACAAGCCCAGACGGCGGCAGGAGGTGGATAGAGGAAGGGGAGCTGCCTGCCTGTGTCCTATTTGTAGTGCTTGCCAGACTCTATAAAATCCCCCTCTAGTTGTGGAGAATATGTCGCCCACCCACTGACAGCCTCCTCAGCCTGACACACTCTGCATTGCCAGTGGGAGATAGTGGAAAGAGATATGAAACCCAGCTGCGTTAATCCTGTTACACAGTTATGCACAGACCACAATCTCACCGAGAGAACACATACATGCATAAATCAAACAGGAATACCTTAAATAGTGGAACAGGTTTGCACTTAAGACCAAACAAAGCAAGTCTTGAAACTGTAGAATTCTTGCAATTAATTTTTTGCATTTAATATTTCTTGTAAAGCAACATTTAGTTAGGTTAGTTGCCATCTATTTAGTTAGCCCAGACATACACAGAGGGTATGTGTGATTATCAAATAAACATTTATCATTGAGAAAGGTTCTGATACAAATCCATCAATCTCTTTAAAATTACCTCTAGTAGATTAATAACAATGCTAATAAAAATTCAGGAAAAGTCTGTGATGTATTCAACCTCTTAAAATAGGCTGCCAGATAGACATTAATATTCTTCAAGCACATGTTTTTATATTGAAAAAGAATGAAGTCTATTTAGAAAACCAAGTGAGTTGGAAACAAGAATTAATGGGAAGAAAGTGACCATATACATACAATGAATTTCAATTACCTTTGTTTGCTGTCTAAGCTCAGACACCAGCTCTCCACACACTGACTGGACGTGGAAACCAACAAAAAAGAACAATTCAAATACGAAATGATATTTACATAGGAAACTAAAAAGACATGCTAGTAAAAATGTGATGAAAGATTAAATGACATTTAAATGTCTCAATATGATCTAAACTCACAATTAAGTATAATAAAGATTTAAATGAGATTTGAATTTCAGTTTAGCACTACTTTCTTCTATAGTATTTACTGACAGAAACTGTAATGTGTACAACCTGTGTACATGATGTGTAACTTTTGTCACCACTGCACCACTGTGTTAGCCACGAAGGCCAGCTTCATGACTGTCATTATCTAACATACTTGAATCTTGCCCCTTTATTTTAAATTCCAATTCATCGTTTCTCAGTCTATCTGCTACTGTTTCCGTCATGTAAATTTGTCACCTTCCAAGTCTGTGTGGGCATGCAGCCCAAAAATGTATACACTGATGCACATGTGGTAAAAGAAAAGTAAACCAGACACTTCTTTCATGCATGGAGTAGATAAATGACTGCATCAAAGGCATATAACTCTTTGGACTGTACTTGTGAAACAGCTGTACATACTGTGTTTCACACTTTGACAAAGCAATGGAGCTTGTAGTCTTACTGTCACTTTCTGTTGAGATTTCCCATCATGTCTTGAAGTGTGCATGTGTGGAACATGTCCTTTACTTTACTTTACTTTACTTGGCAGACGCTTTTATCCAAAGCGACTTACAAGGAGAAGACACCAGCAATTCTCATTCGGTTTCCATAAATTCATGTCCGCGTACGCATCCCAGACTGCAGTCTGCATGTCCATAGTGTGAGTATACTTTAAGTCTGTTGAAGGACAAGCGGAATATGCACAGGCCATAAGAGTGTAAAATTCACAGTATTCACAGAACTACACCTCTTCACCGCATGCATGTTCTTTTCTTGTACTGTGATTCACTGTTAAACAACACTGTGCTGCTGCACATTCAACAGAACTGACCGCTTAGCATGTGACTGGGGCTCACACGGCTGTGAGTAGAAAACCAGTCAAACTTTTAGCTAGCAAAAGGGAAATGCACTTCAAATGTGTTTCCATTAGTCACATAGCAACAGCAGCCTCTATTGCCAGTGCTTCCTGAAAGCATTTGTTAAAAAAGGGCTACTGCAGTGAAAAAACGACAAATCCCCTCTGCCTTTGACGAGTATAGCTTCTATGTTTTGCTTTCACTTGACATTTCTGTATCAATCTGCAACCGTTCTGTAACAGATCCTTCACACTTTAAAGATTCAGGATTTACTGTAACTTCAACTTATTATTACATTAGCCATTAACATCCATTTAATGGGGTAGTAAGATTTGAATTGGCTGGTTAATTCAGCTGAACAAATGCAATGCCACAAGTGAAAATCACTTAAAAGCAGACTTTCCTTGATATCCTATTTTAGCCCTTTAACCAGCAGTGGAGGTGCACAGTGTCAGCTTCTTGTCACTCTGTCAGCTAACCCAGTGTCCCACTCCATGTTAACATGCAAGTCCCTATCCAGTAGACATTAACATGCAGAGCCAGCAGCCACTAGGTGGGCCTGAGTAGAGCCCAAGGCAGGTGGCAGATAGTCAATGTGCATGCTCCTAAATCATTCATATGACTGGGTGGAGGGGATTGGGTGTTTGTGAGGGGAAAAAAGGCGAGGCTTATATTGATGTTACAATATAAGAATAGAACAAACAATTGAGAGGGTGCACCGAATGAAATGGTATATCATTGCATTTGTGGGTTTCCATGAGGGGCTATAATTCATTTGTATATTCCTTCTTACCACATGGGTCCCTTCGATGGAGCAAGAAAAAAGATAAAGAAATGTGGGAAAAGAAAAGGAGGCGAAGCAGCTGAGCATGGAGGATGGGTTGAGAAAGAAGTGGGAGTTGATGGGATTGGAAAGATGAGAGGAAAGAAGGAAGGTGAAACTGACATTCTTGAGAAGGGGCAGGCCATGCGGGCGAGGTTTTGTTAATGAATTAGTATGCATGGCTGGTACTACACAATGACCTCAAGGAAGGAGCTGACACACCATAGACACTAGACTGAAACTAACACTAACCCCACAAATTATTACCTTTTCATTATGGAAATTAGCCTTTCCCTCTCATTCCTCCCACTCTGTCTCTGTCTCACTTCTCTCACCTTTTCTTTTCCTATTCCTCACATCTCCCCACTTGCTCAAGTATATTGGAGGAAGAGTGGTGTTGACTCTGAAAAGCAATTACCTGTCATTTACCTGTCTTTCTCTCCCTCTGATAATGAATTTCAAGTGAAAGGTGAAATCATTATCTTTTCACTCACAAAATCAAAGCTGTGGGCGGGGACAGCACTTGTCACAATATGTGGTATGCCATATGGGATTAAAGGATTCTCTCTAGCACATATACCCAAGTACAGTGTGCACACTAACACATACACACACATATAGTACTAAGTTGCTCTTTGAACCACATTTGCATCAAGAATATCTCAGTATTAGTCGGGACTGTCACAGCAAGTGCTCTGTGTGCAACCTGATGGCCTGTGTGATCTTAAAGTTTAGCTTTAGATCTGGCAGTGAAACTTATCTGGAAGAAGAGGTATTAGAGCTAATTACTTGTGTTCTGCCAACAATATGAGAGAGCAATATGGTCATGTTTACCTACTATCACTGAATTTGTCTATACATTGCAAAATCGAATTTTCCTTAGTTTTTAATTAAAATAAGTGAATATTGCAATAGTGAAGCATGCAACAAGCTTTAAAATGAATATGAGTCCAGAAGATAGATGTATTGTAACTGATTCAGTATATACTGTGATATAATTCAGGAAGAAAAACTTTATATTATGTTTGTCTATCATAGAGTTTGTCGAGGCCCTGTGTTATAATGTATTCCACACACAATTACTGATCTGAATATAGAAATGATCCAAATACATAAAAACAACAAAGTTATGTTAAACCACAGCAGAGGAAAATAATAAAATAAATATGCATTAAAAGAAAATCCAAACAGAAAAAGAAGGCAGAGGAGAAACATGATATACCATATACCATACCAAGACACTAGCATCTTGCTTTGTGTTTGTGTGGTGTAAACACAGGTTTAACACTGTATTTATTTGGATACTTTAAGTTTCCATCAGGAAAGTTGGAGCACCACAACAAACAAACAAAACTAAAATCACTAGATAACACTAGGGAAATATTTTTAAAAACTTTGGGTTTAAGTTTACTGCCAGAGTTTATTTATAATGTGTCAACAGGACGTGTGGCAGCTATTACAAAATGTCTTTTTCATAGATATCTATAATCAGTTCTTCTTGTCTTTTATTACCCAATTTAGTTTTACTAACTGTCTTTTAATCAGTCAGCTTCTGTACTGTTTCAGACAATGAAGGGAGAAAGTAAATAGACAGAAGCTACAGAAGCTAACAGCTTTTCAAGAGATATTACAAAACTTCTTCAACATGATCATTTGTTGCCAGCTAATCAAATATCTGACCAAGTGTCAAAACTATGCCACAGAACAATGATAAATATGTACACTAGACATAACACTAGACCACAACATGCATCAGAGAACAAAAACATAATAAACTTCAGTGTTTCATTTCTCTCATGTTAGTTCAAAACACAATTATGGTTTGTGTGAGTCAAAGAAAAAACATGTCATCCCTTCTTCTTGTTTTCTGTGAACTGTTATTATACTTTAGCTGTTGACTGTGTGACTGTGCCTTCAAAATTTGTGTAGTGCGCAAAAACCAATGCATGCGTGTAACGGGGGATGTTTTTAGAGCAAGTACTTGCTCAACATGAAAATAAAACAGGGAGATTGGGAGGAAAAAGGAATAAGATGAGGAAAGCAAGGACGGAAGACAATTAAATGTGCGGTGAGAAGTGGGTAAGTGTAAGGAAAAGGTGGTTGTTGCTTGTTGCAGGTTTCTACCTGTGGCATTTTGAGGGAACAGCTTTTCACTGCAGGTAACACGAAGGGCTTTAAAATGAAAAAAAAACTGGACCTGCCTATCAGACTGCAGAGCGAGTGAATGGGAGAATGAAATGGGAAAATAAGGAGACGCTATGGGTCCACTTGGCCCCTAAGGTTCACTGCAAATCAATACAAAAATGTTGTGAGTGATCATCTTTATCTTAGAGCTGGGCAATATGGTCAAAAACATTATCATGATACTTTTTTCATACTAATCAATATCAGTAATTATTGATATATACAATTGATATTCAAAATATATTCTTTAATTTGGTGTTCTGATGGTGGTGGAGAACATTGTCTAACATGCTGCTCCAAAATCTCCTGTAGTTCACTTACTCATCAAACCATTCAGTGGCCCCTCGTGCCTCAAGGATGGGTGGACTGTCATCCACTCCCAGCAGGAGAGACACGTTTTATCATAGGATAAAGGTGATCACTCAGAACACTCTATTGATTTGTAATGAGTCTTCCAAAGAAACAAGTGAAGTAAAACCAAGGCAGCAAAATGCCCCCCCACAGTGTAACAGAGCCAGCAGATCCCCTCAATGTAGAAGTCAAGCTTTCAGAGCTTTTTTTTTTTAACATTTGTCACCTGTCTGTATGTGTGCCTAACAGGTTTCCACTCTCTCACACACACATTCAAATGAGGCAAGAAGAAATTTTAAAAACGAAAAGTCTCATGTCTCCCATCCCCGCCTGTCCTTCATTCATTTCTTTCACTCTTTCATTCATGCTTCTACAGTTATTTTGTCTAGTGTCGTATCCTGTATATGACTCTATGAAATGAGAATCATAATTGGCGTCCTTTGATTATCCCATCAGATTTTGTAAATTATCTAGCACTATGATTCAGCAAATGTGATTTCTAGGAAAAATATGTTTTTTCTTTTCTGTTTACTACAACTCAGAATCAGCAAACTCATAAATGTACAGATAAAGGGGAACTAATGAGCAAAAGAAGAAAATGTGGTTTGTTTATTTCCTACACACAGCAGCAGGGATAAAAACAGGCTGCAATAGTGCAACATATACAGAGAGAGAAATTGATAGAGCATCAGAGACAGAGAGAGTGCAATCCACAGATAAAGAGAGAGACATGCTGGAATCTCACCATCTGAACCACAAGCAAGCTAGTTAGAGGTAGGCTCTTTGATCTCTGGAGAATGGCTTGGTTTGTGGATGGCTGATTGGAGAATTCTGTTACACACTGCACACATACTCAAAGTGAAAGACATATTGCATGAATTTATTTATTCAACACTGACATATTTATGTACCTGAAATTGAAAACATAAAGATGTTTGCTATTTCTGCACATCATATCCATCTTGACATAGTTAGTATGACTCAACATGAAGAGCACTTTCCACTCTCCACCCTGTTAGAGGCTACATACAGTAGACACATTTTGTATTGTATGAATGATTGTTTATCTGATAGCACATCAGGAAAATAAGTCAAAGCCAACTCTTACTCCTATTCTTTCAATTTCACACTTTCAATTTCTTGCTGCCTGTTCTCTCTCTCTCTCTCTCTCTCTCTCTCTCTCTCTCTCTCTCTCATGCCACCAGCAAAAGTTGATATTATGCAAATGATCGCTAATGCTAATGTTTGAAGGTTGGCACAGGCCTCATTTGCATATGGCAGCACACTCACCCAGTGAAGCAGCGTGACATGCTGACCCTGGTCAGGTTGCCAGGGGAACACCCCCTGCTCCAATCCCACCTCTCCCACACACACACACACACACACACACACACATACACACCACACTCCCACACACAAAGATACACAAAAAAAACAAAACAAATTGCACACACTGTTAACCTAACTATAACAATGCTGGTCAGCTTCAATGTACAACACTAATTTCCAATGAAGGGTTCACAACTTGATCTGGTATACTATGTGAAGTTTGCCCCCTTCCCCCATGACTACATGGACATCCCATGGTAACCATGGTCCTGTGATCCATCAGGCATAAAATGTCAGTGGTAGTAGGCTGCTCTTGTGTCTATCACAGCCACTTAGCTTAAAATGAAAATCTTGTAGTTGGATTACTCACAACAAAGGGCTCAGTCATCCTTTGGTTAATTTTACAACAGATTGTCAGAGAAGTGTGTTAAAGTTCTCTTCCACTCTGCATTCTAAATAAACACATATTTCTGTGTTACATAGCCCGACTATTCTTTTCCTAGTGACATATGGGCACATGCATTTGCAGCACAGTCATATAGAGAAGTTTGCGACTAACAAAGACACATGAAAATATGGATGGGTAGTCAGCACCGTTTATACAGTATGTATGTGCCATGCTTTCAGGCAAACACACAAACACTATCCGTTTTCCTCAACAGAACAAAGGCTGACAGGGATGGATGTTCTGGATTCTAGCTGCTTAAGGATTATGTGAATGGGTCTTCTCAGCATACGATAAGCCAATAAGACCTTTTCTTGGACAGCACATTTGGGCTGCTGCAATGTCACTTTCGAGAATCCTCTTTCAGTCAGAACATCTATACATATATCAAAACTGACACTTGCACAAATTTGCTGAGAAAATAAAGAGATAGAGTGAACGGGGGGTTATATAGAATGAGAGAGGGAGAAAACAAGTGACTCAGAGGGAGGGAGGAGTTGACTGGATGTATGAGCTTTACAGCCAGAGAGGCTGCACGTCTGATGTCTCGGATTCAAAAGCTACAAGACACAGGTCCTGCCATTTCTATCTGTTTATCTGATTATATATGCCAACACAAACGGGAAGCTGCACTTTTTTGTAATAACCTGACATCTCTATTATGTATGATATTTCTCCCCAAGGTTATCTGGACATATTTTAGGCATTCATTCAGTCTTTCTCTATTTTTTCACTCCCACATCTTTTCTGTTTCACTGCCATTACCTGACATAACATCTTCCTACATTATGCTTCTCCTGCGGCAAAAGTTGCATTAAATGTCTACACTAAGATTTGACCTGACTTGACACTATCAATATTGAGATAAATCTAATGATATGATTGGGTGTTAACTATGTATTGGATAAAGTATATTTGATGACATTTTGGCACAAAATGTTAGATTGACATTTTAGACATTAGGCTGAAAATTAGTAAATGGATACAGTATTTGATTCTGATCAGAGCCAATCAGTATTGGCTGGTATAATTAATAAATGTCTGAACTGGTTTTCCTTTTATTTCCTTATCATAAAAATGGTCCATAAGGTAGGTAGTTGGCATTCAAATGCTCATTATAACATAAGCATTTGACTTTCACCATTGTTTCATCATCTCACTGACAACCAAGCTGTTTGCTGTTGGGTCACTGAGACAGGAATACTTGGTTACAGCAGGACTAAGGCTTTCCTCCATGATGCTTGGCTGTTCCTTTTATATCTTAATACAGGAATGTAGTATTAATACATAATAATTTGGAATATGGACAGTACAGTGGTGCAGTGGTTAGCACTGTCACCTCACAGCAAGAAGGACCTTTGTGGGTGGAGTTTGCATATTATCCATGTCTACATGGATTTTCTCCAGATATTCCGGCTTCCTCCCACTGTCTAAAGACATGCATGTCAGGTTAACTGGGGCCTCTAAATTGAGTATGTATGGTTGTCTGTCTCTATATGTCAGTCCTGTGATAGACTGGCAACCTGTCCTGAGTATACACGGCCTCTCGCCTAATGACAGCTGGGATAGGCTCCAGCACTGGAATACTATGCAAATGATATGCATAAAAATACTTCAACATAAAGACTCTTGACCAGAGCTTGGTAATCATATTTGAAAACCAGATCAGCATTGGCAGTTTGGCAGCAGATAAATATTTAACAAACGGGTGAATGCAAAGACAAGTTTGATAATGTTAAGGTGATATTTTGATATTTTATGACAGTGAACATGAGCTGTTTATACAACAAAACCATACAGTACTGACTTTCAAAAACATTCAAACATTTAAAGACTAAAATGGTTATCATTCTGGATATAATAATAATGAATACATACCACAACATCCCGCTTATACATGTGTATTTCACCATACTCTGTCAGATATGTTTCTTTTTAAACATTTTAGACAACCTGCTATAGGTTACGTTAGTTTGTTTCCCATAGAGAAACAACAAAACTCAGACTGCCTTTGTGTCTTTAAACTGTGTGTTACAGGTTGGGAAACACTCAGCCAGCTATCTTTGTATTCTACACACACACACACGTCCATTGACATGTACACACACAAACACACACCTTTGTTTGAGAGTGGGTGACTGGCATTTACCCCTTGGCAGCCTTCATGCAGTCCCTTCTTGTAACACCTGTTCAATCCATTTCTAGTTGGCTAGACTGAAGCCCTGCGGCTATACATTAGATTGCATGCACACAAGTGATGTACTTGTGCTGTGATTGTAAAGGTAATTGTTGATTTTCATTTTCAATATGCACAAAATGTATATGTGTTGAAAACTGAGGTGAAAGACCCAGCTTTAAGAGGTGCAGTGGCCACGTTCAACCCATGGGCCTTTCTTGCCCTTCATCATTGTAGATGCCCTTAAGCCCTCTCTGTACACCCCATGTAAATGAATTTCACAGATTCATTAGCCCTGGAAACCAAGGTTAATCAGCTCATCATTTGGTAAAAAAAATCTTAGAGAGCATCCAAGTGTTGAAAGACTTCAACTTTATTCTTATATGCTGAAGGAATCAGAAAAAATACAGCTGGGTTTTAATCATTTTAACTGACTTTAAAAACATTTGGAAACAGTAAGCTCCTAAATCTAGACTGTGAGATGTTGATGGCAGCTTTAATTTAGTTATCTGATTAGGCTCTTGGGAATGCACAACCGTACAATTATTGTGGGTATAGCTGGAGGCACTGAGTATGACTTTGTGTTGCCAC
The DNA here is from genome assembly GCA_032353495.1 of Ctenopoma kingsleyae. NCBI lineage: Eukaryota > Metazoa > Chordata > Actinopteri > Anabantiformes > Anabantidae > Ctenopoma > Ctenopoma kingsleyae. The sequence continues at coordinate 10,444,630 of JAUBNQ010000006.1, forward strand.
ACTCAGTGTCGATGTACTTTATAGAACATCCATTTATTTTTCGCATGTCTTATTCAAGACTGCAGCATATGCACTTTTTCCATTCTTTTACCCCTATTTCTTGTTTATGAGTTTTCTTTCATTAGACTGGCTTTTTAATTACTGTTCCCTTTCTTTTTATGGCCTTGTTTTTTTCATTTTCTTTTTTATCAAAGTACTTCTTTGATAGTTTTATAAGTTGCACCAGTGGCTGTGTGGTAAGCAGATTAATAGGAGAGTAATGTCATTAAAATGGTAATGTGCAGACTTGGGCGAGATGCTGAAAACAATAATACTCCACTTGATTAATGACACTCTAAAGCATGAGCATGCACAATAAATGTACACACACGCACATACACACAGAGTATCATGGTGACTTAACTTTTATAAAACAAGCATGAATACTGGTTCATCCTCATCATCACTGGTTCAGTATTTTATGGTTATATTTCTCACATTTTTTCAATAAATGAGATGGCAAACAGGCTGCTTTTAAACAGCCCTTTTAACCAAGGCACTTTAAATTTTGCCTTTCTGCCACACATGCACTCACTGATTACCAGCGGTGGACTATATGGTAACTACATAGTAAAGTACTACATAGTACATTTTTGAGATTTTGTGCTATTTGTTTACATTGATTTCACTACATTTCAGGAGCACCCTTTGCACCTTTACTCAACAAAATCGATTTAACAATCCAAATACAGTATAATCACAAAACTATTGATCCCTGTGAAATTCACAGGCTAACCAGCAGTACATATAGTACATTCAAATTCTAATTATTAAGATTCAAATCATAATCATCAAAACAGGTATATTAAAATAAGATCCATCATTACCAGCTGCAACATTAAAGTGCTGAACACATGAGTGCATCAATAAGTATAATCCAATAATGTCATTTATTTTTGTGATATGACACATTTTGAATAAAGACTACTTTTACTTTTGGTACTTATAATACTTTTGAGCTAATCCTTGTAATTTTAATTCAGTAACATTTCGAATGCAGGCACTTCATTATATTTCTTCTCTGCTACTTTTACTTTTATACCTTCCACCACTATTGATCACACACTCACCTTGTCTTAATAAGCAATTTAGGATTCAGTGTTAGTCCAGGGACCCTTGGATATGTAGGCAGATGGCTTCAAACATCACACCATGTATTTAGACTTTTCAGTATTTAAAAAATCCAGTCAGACTGTAGATATTTACTAGTTCTTAATAAATGCACGGAAACACAGTAATGGAGATGGAGAAGATACAATCCAGCACAATGGGTCTGGAGATGGTATTGTGCAGTGTTATTGTGGATGGTTTTCTAATGAAATCTGGAGCTGTCTGTCTGCCATATGCAACTCATGTTTTCCAACCGCACACACACAGAGTGGATGAAAACAAAACAAAACAAAGACAGAAAGGGAGTATAAAATACAGAGTTGCAAAAGGTTTTGGTAAGTATACTGACTTCTGGCCCCATTTGGTTTTCCACACCTCATGGAAATTATAGTTTGAAAAACCAGACATAATCGAGTATAAACCTTGTTTTAGCTTTTGAAAGCTTGAACAATAGATTGTGTGATGAACTGAATGTTTTGTTTAAAAACATAAGGATTGCAGAGATTCTAAACCATGCAAATTACAAAAATAACAAATCACTGCACCTCTAGTCATATTCCCAGGGTTTACAGGAATCTGGTTCAGTATGCCTCCATGACCAGGGTCAAACAGGGTTGTTGTGAGCTATATTCAGAGTCACATCAGCACCTTCAAAATTGTAAACAATTTTAGAACCTGTGAACTTGCCACAGTATGTGTTTATGTTAATAAAACTTTAATAATAACACTCGAAAAATTGCTTCAGAGAATTGTGAATGAGCTCTATGAAAGCAACAGCTAACCTACCATGCTGTTTTCTGCTGAGCTAACCGACAACAGTAATCTGTACGTTTGTGAGTGTTCATCTTTGTGCCTGGGTATTTGTATGCCTTCATATTTTCTGATAGAAAACAGTTGGCAAATGGTCAAATAATGAGTGGTGGTGACAGAAACTGAGTATTTGATGGTCTGAATTCATTGTTTCGCTCAGCTTCTCAGCATGCAAACAAATTTGCCATGTCTGTTTGAAATGGCTCTGTAGGTATAAATCTAGCTCCTGGGCTACAGTACTAGATACAGCACAACACCCTGTGGTTCACACACGCTCTGATGTGCCTGTTCTACTCACTTCTCTGTAACACACATTTAGGATAGGTATGGATGTGTCATGGGGCTTGATATCATTTCATGTACTGAATTATCAGAATGTAGAGTGTAAGGGTCTTTGTGGAATATAAACACTTCAAAAAGCAACTGAAAGTTTAGTCAAACATGAAGAAACATACATTTTTCATGCATGCATGCACACAAACACACACCTCTGGGCCAGCCTCCAGGAGGGAGTTGAGGCCCTTCAGCCAGAGTGGCGTCAGGGGAACGCAGTCTCTGATCATGTAATAGGCCTGGCCCCTGACAGACAGCGCTTGCTTCGTCAGCCTGTCAGGGGGCCAAAGCTGACCCTGCAGAGCTATGTTGGCTCTGGCTTCATGCTATCACTGTGAGGAAAAACAGAAAATCTAGACCTCAAAGCTTCTGTCTCTGTCACTACTGGGCATTATTTAACCATTCATTAGCAGTTTTCAAATCATCAGGACACATAAACAAACATGAACACACCCAGAGGCAACACACTCAGAGACAGACAGAGAGAGAGTTAAATCCATTAGATTTCTGCTTGTATTGAATCATTTATTTGTACATCTTGTGCAGCAGTGGGTTTTCACTGATTAGAGACACAGACGTATCAAAAAACATAAACAAAGATACAACACAAATCCTGTGTGCTGTCATTCTGTTACTTTGCACTATATTGTGCCATAGGCTAAAAGTCACGCTGTATTTGAGGCACAACAAAAATAGAATGTGACTAAAAGAAAGCCAAACAATACCAGAACCACAACTGTGCCTGTAGCCAAGGAAAATGACAGCATGTCTGAGCACTTACACACACACACACACATAAATGTGCGCAGTACCCCCCCACACAAAACAAACCGTGAGAACGGGGAGAAGGAACAACTTCGACACAACATCATCAAATACACCTCAGCATGCTGAATGAGCTCCACGTGACCTTGGTTAAAGGTGTGTATCTGTGTGTGTGTGAGAAAGCCACAGAGATTACATCTGACCTGTATGTGCCTGACACAGTGACATGGGCTGAAATCAGACACACATGCATGTAGAATGCTTATGTGTGTTTGGTCAGTGGTATGGCAGAAACCACATACAGTGGTTATACCCAGAAGTATCTGAACAGTGACATAGTTTTTAAAGCAAGAGGCTTCACAAAACTATGGCTATGGTAAAACTATATACCATTTAGGAATTACAGCCATTTTAAGCAAAGTGCTACAATTTTAAGGGGCTCAATAATATTTGGACAAAGTGACATAACTGTAAATATAACCATAATTTTTAATACTTGGGTGAAAATCCTAAAAAGTCTGGAGGCCATGGACATCACCAAATTCTGAGTTTCCTCCCTGGAGATGCTTTGCCAGCCCTTCACTGCAGCCACTTTCAGTTTGTTTGTTTCCGTGTATTTCTGACAGTTTTTTTCTTCGCCAACTGAAAATCTGCCCTGTTGAGCTAAGATCAGGTGACTGACTTGGCCATTGAAGAATATTCAATTTCTTTGCCTTCAAAACGTTTTCACAGTATGTTAAATGCCATTATCCATCTGCACTGTGAAGGGGTGACCTACCAGTTTTGTAGCATTTGGCTGAATGTGAGCAAAGACTATAGCCCTATACACCTCAGAGTTCATACTTCTGTCAGGAGTCACATCATCAATAAACACCTGTTCATACATTCC
>JAUBNQ010000006.1:10456916-10514894 GCA_032353495.1 Ctenopoma kingsleyae
TCAGTTATCCTCTTAATTTAATAAACTTCCATTAGCAAACATAATGTGCTATTGGAAGACAATACTAATGTTTAATATTTATAGGCCTCTGAGTATTCCTTTAAAAGACAGTTTCTATATACAATAGTCATTCTTAATATTAGCAATGTCTACACTGTATTTCAGATGAGAATTTTATGTTCAAAAATCTGCTTCTATTTCAAAAACATAGTCATTTCTGTATGTGTCCAAACTTTTGACTGGTAGTGTACAGTCATAGGCATAAGACAGAACACCGAATTTATTTAAGTGACTAGTTGGTTTGTTGTCACGGAGCAGCATAGTTCAACAGGGAAACAGTTGGATTTGAGGTTCATAATACACCTCCCTGAGGGGAGGAGGGTAAATAGTTTGTGGGCAGGTGTCCCTGATGATGTTATGAGCTCTGCAAAGGCACCTGCGAAGGCACCTGTTCATCTGGACAGACTCTTGGATTGGAGTGGTCTAGCAATAATGGATTGAACAGTTTTCACCACTCTCTGCACTGACTTTCCCGTACCAAACTGTGATACAGTTGGTCAGAATAGACTCTGTAGTGCAATGGCAGAAGTTCATCAGAATCTCAGGGGGAAATTGGATTTTCTTAAGTCAACACTGGTGTGTCTTCTTGAGTATAGGTTAGAGGCAGAGCCGGCTTAAGCAATTTTGGTGCCCTAGGCGAGATTATCTAGTTGTGATCAGTGTTGCCAGATCGCGTGATTGACATGGAAACTGCTGTTCACCATCATTTTCCCCACTTATTCCAGGACATTGTCGCTCTGTCAGGTGGAGTTGTGCGTGTGTGTGTCTGTGTGGGCAAGGGGTAGGGGGGCGAGGTAACCAAGGAAACGGGGCTGTGGACGGATCCTGGCTGGAAAAGGTCTAACTATCGTGTTTCACTTTATTGTGGAGAGCTGGGAGAGAATCATGAGGGGTTCATACAGGGAGTAAAGCCCAAATAATAAATTACACTTTAGAAAACAAGCTAAAAAACCCGCGACTGACAATATTTGCAAGTGACTTTTCTTTAAGGGCTTGCAGCTACACCCTGTCCAGTAAGTGGCGCACTAGGTGATCTCTGGTTGGAGGTATTCATGGTCCCAGAGAGATCTTCAGAGGTGTGAATCCCCAGAAACTTTAAGCTGGAGACACGCTCCAGAAACGGTGCTATTAATATGTGTTTGCATCCCCTTCCTTTTCCTGAAGTCCACAATAATCTCCTTAGTTTTTGATGAATTAAGGACCAGGTTGTTATCAGAACACCAAGCTGTCAGATTGTTGACCTCTTGCCTGTAGGCTGACTCAGCATTGTTTTTATGAGTCCAATTACTGTGGTGTCGTCGGAAAATTTGATAATGATGTTGGAGTTAGTACAGTTACTGAGTACAGTTGTGCTATCATAAGTGAAAAGGAAGTGCAGGAAGGGGTTGAGTATCCAGCCCTGTGGGATGCAGGTGTTCAATGTGAGGGTTGTGCAGGTAAGGTTGTCTAACCTTACATGCTGGGGTCTGTTAGTTAAGAAGTCCAGTGTCCAATTCCAAAGTGATGTATCAATGTCCAGGGTCTTTAGTTTATTGATAAGCATGATTGGCCTGACTGTTTTAAATGCCAAACTGTAGTAAATGAACAGCATTCTCACATAAGTACTAAACATTGTGCACACACTGCCATCTTGGTCTGTGTATCCATTTGAACTGGATACACACATAGTGGCATTTGCATGTTGGCAAACTAGTCGCGGTTTGCAGGCGTTACATGAATTTCAATAGGAATCTGCGAGAAAGCAAAATGTACAGATGCAAAATATTAAAAAGGCAGATAATTCAACTGTATAAATAGATTTAAGTGCAGTACAAAAAGCTTGTTTAGAAACAAATGTCCTGAGTCATAATTTTTACTATTTGACCTTTGTTTTGTACACTTCAAGTAGGTCAGTTTCTGCAGAGATAGTCTTTTACTAATCGTATTTAGATATGAAGTGGCCAGGAGCAATAACAATATTCTGAAAAAATTATGTCGACAAATTCTTTACTGAAAAAAGCTGTTAAAACTGAAATGTCATACAATCCAAAAATAAATGACTGCTGCTAAAAGCCAGAACATACAGTCTAGGTTACATGTGAAATTTAGTCCATCAAAAGTAATCCAGCTGTGCTAAGTTCACATCCCAGGTTTAAAATAATAAAATGACATAGCAGTAAGGCTCTGATGAGAAAGTAAAAGTTATGTAAGCATAAAAGTAAAAATACCAATGTAAGACCAGGCTTTCAACTGACAAGGCTTAATTGTTGCAAAGGACACAAGCAATTGTGCAAAACCCCATATCACGGTTTCAAAATGTTTATGTTAAGCAAATGAATGCACATTTTTAGTCACTAATGAGTCTTACAGGATTTTAACTACAAGTGAGTATACACTCATTTCAGCCAGTGGAAGCTTTTGACTTGTGGGTATAGGAGAATGATGGACTGAGTAATTGAGTGCGCTGTGAGACAAACACTAATGAGGAAGATAAAGGAGAAATTTAGTTAACTGTGTTTCCCTTTTCTAATAATAAGATATGAGAAGAGACAGAGAGGCAGAGCAAAGAGAGGAGAACATTCTCCTTTCCAGAAGAATGCATCTGCCGTATGTCTAACTTGTCTGCTTGTTGTTTTGCAAAACACAGTGCTTGCTCTACCCAACCAGAGCAAAGTGAGAGAAAAGCAAATAGCTTTAAGATAGGCAGTGAAATTACCCATAATTGGAGACCATTTAAAACCATAATAACTTCTTTGTTTCCTCAGCAGGAGGTTCAGGACTGGGAAGCTTTTTGATTGGAACTGGAGATGAGTTAGCTATAAAACTAGTGAGCCAAACCTTGGGCAGATTCATGCGGTGTGCATGTGCAAGGGTTAAATCTGTCTGCCAAAATGTAAAAATTAATAAATCTGGGGGAGGAAGGATTATTAAAGTCCAGTGTGAGTTCAACAGGGACCAGTTGAAAATATCCCACAAATTCCCACTTGAAGCAGCAGAACAAGTAAATGGGCTTGTAAAATCTCAAAGCATCAATGCTAAACACCAACTTACAAAAAATTCAAATGGAGCATGAAAATATGTATTAAAATCCAGCTGGAAACGTGCCACAGCATCTTTAACAAAGATGTGTATGCGGTAGCAAATTGTCACCGTTCCACTGAGTAGGATAGTGGAAGTAAGCTTAGGGGTGTGTGCCACTTACGGTGGGGGGAATAATGTTGTGAAGCATATAATGGATTTGCAATGTGGCAAACAGAGACAGATGGTAGAGAGGGCTGTGTATTTCTCTGTGCTGTGTGTTTGCTAGTTTGGACACGGACAGACACACACACACACACACACACACACACACACACACACACACACACACACACACCGTGCCCAGCAAAACGCGTGTGGAGAAGAAATCCCTAAGGCGCATTATGAATGCTGCCGCTCGCTCACCCAAGCCAAGGGTCTCAGTTCATTTGGTTTTTAACTGTTATAAATTGTCTCACTTGACTCCATCTTCCCTCCCCTCTACAACAGGCCTGGAGCAATCTCTACATAAAGAGAGGCCGGACTCCAAACTTAGAACTAATATAGAATTTTGGAATATTCATAAACAGTATCCATGCTGGTATAAAAATATAGATAACAATAGTATAATAAAGTAAAAACACCCAGTGCAGGAAAGAAAGCCAGTGTGTGTGTGTGCGTGTGTCTCTTAACAGGTGTATGAATTCATGGCGTGAAACCTTTTCATCTGGATGAAATTTCACACCTGTAGTTCTCAAAAGTAATCATTTAATTACAGCCTTTAAATATAATGTATTTCCTCTACTTTCACATGCATAAAACCACTGCACACACACACACACACACACGGTCTTCTGAAGATATTGCACAAACCTCCATTTCCTCCCATCTAAAGCCTTATTGTTCTCTATATTACCACTTGTTTGAGAAATAAGATCCGAAACAACATAAGAGTGCTTTGATTTGTGATGTGCACTAACCACAGTGGAAGGACCGGTTCAATTTGAGACAACATCAGTGGATTCTTACTGCATAATCTCACTACATCAGATGTGTTTATGTGCTCGTGCAAAAGAGTGTCTAATAGCTTTCAAAGACCGAATTAAGATGTGGGGGGACCCTCAAGCTGATGATTAGACAAGGGACTAGAAAGTGACTTCTGGCAATAATATGAATACAAAAACACACACATACACCCACAAGTGCACACAAACACAGGCTCACACAGAAAGTCAATTAAAATGAACATGTGTCTTTGGGGAATTATATTTCAATTAGCTTTAGCTACTTCTAGGCATCCTTTGAGACCATAATGCTGGTGCATGTGTATTTGTGGATGCAGTAAATCCCGCTTTTCAATTAGTATCATACCATAATTCCATATTGTTATTGTATAAATGTATGTTAGGCAGTTAAGCACTAAAACAATGTATTTGCATGATATCAAATAAGCATTAAACTCAGGTATATATAAGGAACATCTTATGCAGAAATAGTGAAACTAGAAGCTTTCTGAAGCAAGGAGGAATCTGAATGTGAAACAGCTATGTAGATGACACGAACGCTGTCATTAAGGAGGGATACAACTCACTTTCTGGTTTTGGCAGTAATTTGGAAAAACTTGAATAGTGATAGTGCACCTGTGAGATTTTCTTGTGATATTTCTTTCTTCCTGTCAGTGAACTGATTGGACTTTGCCTTTAAATGGACCTTTGGTGAGAGAAGAGGAAAGGAGATTTCTTGGTATATCTAACACAAATCTAATGGCCTGGAAATATCAACTGCATCTTTCTTTTACTTCCACATTCTGCTTTTGCTGTTTTCTTTTCCAACATGTTTCCCTCCCTGTCAACACTGTTTTGACAACTACCATGAGTTTATGTGGACAGAAAAAGTTATCATAAAAACAGAAACAATAAAATAAAAAATGTTACAATTTCTAGGCTTTTTTCCATTTTAGTCCATATTATCAGAGCAAATATAGTCTGTGAAAACAAAAGATTTGTCTGCTGTTTTCTCACTGCTCTGTCTTCTTTACACTGCTGGGTTTTGTATGCACAAATGTGCATGTGTATTTGCGTGTGTGTGTATGTTTCTGGTTACATGTACATACGGATATAGCGGTGAAGGCTTGCACAAAATATGGGACTACTTTGCTTTGGCTCATTTCTGTCAAGAACAGACACAGAGTCCCCAAACAATATCAGAGTTGGTGCAATAGAGTTGAGGGAGAAGGCAGAGTGAGAAAGGGAGAGTCACGGCTGTCCATATCTTTATCTCTCTTAAGATACGGTATGATATAAGAAAATTATTACTGTAACATGTACTACCAGCTCTCCAGACGCTGCCCCTTGGGGAATTGTATGAAAAGGAGCTGTCATGTGAAAGGGCACATAACATAAAGAGAATATTATCAAGACTAAGGCCTGTTAAAAGAGGGGAATAAACGTGAACCTCAAAGCACATTATGTTCAACTGAAAGTTTATGTTAAATCAACCCACTTCATTTCTTATTTATGTGCTTATTTCTAAGCACAGTACTTGTATCTGAGAGAGAGAGGTTCAGAAAATAAAGCAATTATTTTTTATTTTCTTTCTTTTTTCTTCAGTTTAAACCTTTTGGCAACAAAAAAAAACAAATTCCTGTTTTGACTGAAAGATTACAACATGAAGATTTTTAATCCAAAAAGTGATTGTGTTTGTGTCTCTTTATTCCAGAGTGTGAGATTAGTGACACATGGCTTGTCAAAGACTGAAGCTTCAGATTAGTCACTCGCTAATCCTTTGGAATTCAATGCTAATACAGACATCACATATACATGCACATGTACATGCATACACACAGACAAATGGCACCAATATTTAAGAACACAATCACAGTCTGTGTCTTTCCCAATACATGTACTTGTGTTTAATTTAGATTATATCTAATCACTTAAGTCTTAACACAAACAAAAGAAGCCAGAGAGGTCTACTTGTCTATCAAGACACACCAGATACACTGACCAAGGTGGTAATCCTAAGATTCCCTAGGATTCCCTAAGTTTAGGAACACTGTGTTTATTATTTATTATTATTGTATTCTTTACTGTTTCTTATTACATAAGTTTTAGATCATTAAATGCACATTATCAATCAAGCAATCTTTCCTGCTACTGGTCGCAGCATGATATCCTGACACATTTGTATTAACTTTGAATAAAAGCCCCATCAGCTGATATGTTAGCTGAGCTTGCATATTTCTTTCACCTACTGGGAGGTCTATTTAGGGTGCAAACCTGCTGTCTACTGCTGCTGTAGCCAAATTCACCTGGGGGCTTGTATTCTCAACGTTCTCCATGGGAGGCTGCATTTGATCTCTCTTCTCTTGCTTACAGCTGGATTTAAATTACACTTTGCCAAAGAATTAAAAAAACACAATGTTTGTTTTTATTTTACATTGATTCTCTATAAAAATCTTTATTTGTATTTGTAGGAGGCTGTTAGCTCACAGCATCACTTATGCATGACTCTATTAGTAAATTCCTTAAAATATATTATACTATTTATTAGAATTAAACTTATATCTTAAAAATGTGACAAGTTATTGAATTTAATTTTGACAGTATAATTGTAGATGTGCTTTGATTTGTGTGCTTAAAATTTGCAGTGAGTTACACAACCACCTGTGATTGTGCATCAGACAGCCAGTAACTGTAGAGTATTCGTTCTATTTTCAGGAGATACTTGCCAGAATCAGTAAAGCCTAATATTAAAGAATTCAGTAAACTGAACACTTGCTTTAAAGTTCGGGTGATGTGTGTGTGCCCACACAATGAGATGAGATGGAAACCTAGGAGTTATATATGAAATCTCAGCAGCTGGCATATTGTAAGGCAAATTCTCAGGAGACACAATCTTTATATCAGTGTGTTCAGACATCGCAGCAGACTGAATTTTCCCTCTCACTGAATCTGTGGCTTTCGGGGATATTTAGCAAACAGCACATGCATCATTGTAAACACGGAGCATTTTGGCAGATGTTTTGTGAGGTGTTTTTGTATCTGGTGTCTTTCTTCTGTGTTTTATGTTTTGATTTTGTCTGGTAAAATAATTACCTAACGCTATATCTAGCATTACTTGATGGTATAGTAGAACAATGCTGCCTGGTCTGGCTGGCACTGCAGTGTGTGCTGCGTCATTCAGTGTGGGCGCATCCTATTCTGCAAGGTCATAAAAGTCTTGTCTTGTTAGGTGCGTTTTTGCCACCTGTGAATCTCCTGTTGCCATCTGCAACTGTATGTGTATTAAGCGTAACGATGACTGGCTTCCTTCGTCTTGCAGCTCCATTTTATCCATAAATCTAAACACACTGTGAGAGCGTCTGTATTGAATTTGTCATGGCTATACATTGCCAAGCACAAATAGGCACAAATGCACTAGTTTACTGATAAGAGAAAGAGCTGGAACAGCATGATCACTGTGTTTCTGGAGCAATTCTAGAGAGGCACATTTTTACTCTGCCATGAAGAGCTTGTAAGCTCTGAATCCTACCACATTCCCCTCCAGCCGCCTCCTCCTTTCTGTTTTAACTTTTTAACACCTGGACTAACAAAAGACTGGCTTTGATCATGGGAAATCCCTTGGCAGAGCAGCAATGAGTCTGGTGTGTGTGCGTGTGTGTGTGTGTGTGTCTGAGTGCGATGCACATTGAGCCAGTGATGCTCTACTGAGGATTCTCAGCATTGAAGATTCATGGCATTGGTATAAGGTACAGAGCACCTCACATGCTCTGCTCATCAAAGCACAGCCATGAAAATGAATACATCGCTAACACACATAAGTGGGAGGAAAAGTGCAAGTAAGCAGTAGCTCTGCAAACACACACAGGCCGCTTGTTATCAGAAGCTTTCCCACGCTGCTGCGGTACAAAGCTCCACACCAGGATGGGAGGATAAGGCGAGGGAGGAATGGACGGAAGTACAGAGGGATGGAGGGTCAGCCTTTAGCAGCTTAGACTCACTGTGGGGATAAACACATTCCTCAGCATGGGTTTGTATTTAGGCTAGCAAGATCAGAGTTCAAAACAGACGGACTACCAGGCAGGCAGAGTGACAGGAAACAGACAGAGCAGCTGAGATAAACAGGCATCCAAACAGCAAACAACAACCAGTGCACATATCACACACTTTAGTTGAGACTGCACATTCCTCCTCCATACCTCTCCTCCCACATTACTCTTACATCAACTCTATATTCCATAACATCTCCCTGTTTCTCTGTCACTCTCCGCCTCTATCTCCCTTCGCCTGCCGCTCAGCCCCAAGCTCTTACGTAAGAGCCCCATTTGCATAACAGGCTGTTTTCTCTGGCTTCAGCACGGGCACACGATACACACTGGATAATATGTTAACAACTCAGCCTGTTAGTAAACAACAACCTCCATCAGCACTTCACATTTGCACTATATACTGTGCAGGTCTAGTCAGTGATGGAGATTCAGTATCTCTGAATCTCTGATGCCAGCTGGCACCAGGACAGAGGGGCTGAAACAGCTGTCATTTACAGAGCGCACAGATACGGCTTCAGCTAGACAGACTTCATTCAGGAGGAGGCTGACCTGCCTGCTGTGCGGAACCTATACAATAATAGGTCTTGCACCAAGAGATGACTGTTGAAATCAAGCAGCCTAGCATTATCCTCTTCAGGGTTAGGGAGAGAGAGGAAGCGAGAGAAAGAGACTGATGTGAGTGTATGTGGTGAAGAGCCACACATGAAATAAGCCCTGCTGTTACTGGCATGCTTATGTGTTTGCCTCTTGAAGCCTAAGCTCTACAAACAGGGCACATATTTGCAGGAATATATACAAACACACACACACACGTAACGAGCGTGCTGCCCTTAACAGAATAAGGAGGATGAGAAAGGCTCTGAAATGTCAGTCAATGTGCGAGCTTTCAGATACACCTAAGATACTGTAAGATACCTCATTACATACCAGTCAAGAATGGCCTTAATCATGTCTGGTTATTTAGGAAAGGCTGCTGTCACTCTCACACATGTACACACACACAGACACACACTTCAAAGAAGCAACAATAAATGATCAAGGGAATCAAATACAAATGATGTCTCATTTGGGAATTCTCATTTACTCCTGTTTGAAACAGCAGCTAAAGTCAAGATTATGCTTTTGTCTTTCATGTTAATAAATGTGTTATCCAGTGTCTTAAAGGCAACTTGATATGATTTGAGAAGAATAATGACTTTAAAACATAAAACTGAAACTTAATGTGGTATATTTGGCCCTGCTGTTAGACGGAGGAAGTGTCTTTGGTGAAAATGAGCCACTCACTGTTATATACAGTATGAATGTACTTGTCCAGAAAACTTCTCGCTTAAATTGTAATATAGGGTTGTACTCCGGTGACTTTGTGTCCGTTTGTTAAAAAGAGAACAATCCTTAAAGAAAATGTGTTGTACACAGTTCAAAACTGTGCTCACGTATGTTCTGGATGAACAGCAATATTATCCCTAAACATGGATCTTAATATGAACACAATGTTTTTAATGACAGTGCGTTTACAACGTGTGATACTAAAAACTATACTAGAACAGCCATAGCCACTTTGATACAGCCATCAAACTAATGTAGCCTCGTAATTCATAAGCTCTTTCCATATACTGCATCGTATGTATCCTCTATTGTGAGTTATACATTTATACCGTAGACTAAATGTAAATATAAACAAATCTTGAAAAAGTTGTTTCCAAAAAATATTTTTAAAATTAAATTTATATCATTTTAGAGTATTAATATATTCTACTTCTTTCTACATGTACGCCTATAATAAACACACAGCCATCTTACAAACAGACGCACAACTCACTGTGACCTTGACCCCCAAAGTCACCTTACTATCATGTTTACAGTCTGGTCCTCCATCACTGTGAGCTGTTTAACGTATACTTATTAGAAATTCTTGAGATCAGAATAATATCCACACATAATGAAGTTCAGTCAAATTGATTTCCATCTTCTGAGCTGGACTCTTTTCACATAAATTACATGTAGAGTATTCAATATATCTGCTTTATGAGGCACAGTCTGAAGGGGAAACCGATCATCATATTAACTGCAATCATAAAGGAAAATTTACTTTATAGACAACTCATTCTGATAAGACCTGTACTACTGTTCCCACAACTCCTTTTGAGGTTATTGACAACAGTCGTATTTCAATCTCACACGACATAACGGAGTGGACTGTGCGCACCATCCACAGCCACCACACCTGCACGCGAGAAACACGAGTCAAAACCACAAAAGAAAAGAAGAAAATACACTCGAGCGAAAACGTCGTGCATGTGTGTGTCATCTTTTACTGTTGCTGTAATCAGCAGCACCAAACAACTCGGTGCGTAAAATGTTTCCAGAGTCTCTGACTCATCCAAGTGCTGCAAGTCAAACCCAGCCGCGGTGCTGGTTATATGGTGAGGTGTGTCTTCTTAGCGGCATAACCCGAGATCATAGTCGCAAGAGACGCACCAGTCTGTATGTGTGTTTATATACGACTTCACAGGCGTGCTCGGATCGTGTCCTGAACATACAATCACGCAAATACGAGTGCCCTCTTTCCTGAACATTAATATCCAAGATGTCCCTAATGTCACAGGACACGCTCTCTCATCTTTAGCTGTCTCACATCATGCACATTAGCAGAGATACACACGCACATTCAACGCACGCACACACTTGCGCAGGCACAATTAATGTGCACGAGAATGTGCACAAAAATGAGAAACCCCTGCCTCTGCCTCGACCCGCGTATGACCGCGCGTTCTGCCCCTTCATCATCCTGCCCCGCTGCTGGCCAGTAACATGCGCGTATACACACATAATTACGCACACACACGAACACAAGCTCACGTACGCACCACTCGTCCCAGGCTCACCTTTCAAAAGAATCCCATAAATAGTGTAGAGGCTGAAAATCAAATGACTCTTGAGCTTCATCCTGTCTTCTCTGTGTCTTGTTCTTGCTTTCCGCGCTAATTTCTCCTGACCGTCTCTCCCCACTGGACCTCAAACCGGACCGGACGGCTTTGTCAGCTATCCAGGTGGACTTGAGAGTGCGTCTTTTGCGCGTCCCTAGAAAGGCGTTAAGATAAGCGACTTCCCGACCCGCAGACTGTGTTCCTACTTGAAATAATAATGTTCTCGCTGGTATAATGTAATGTTCTGTATATTTTAGGGTTGCACCAGCGGTAAGGTACTGGCTCAGTTTACAGAACTGTGAACAACAGCAGTCAACCTCAGAGACTGAGAGCAGTCGTCCTCCCGTGGTAGAGTAGATGCTGCCGTTGCTGTTGTACGGTCTGCCCTGCTTCTGCTGTGGCGCACAGTCCACAGTGCACGGAACACGAGTGGATTGTTTGAGTCCCGCCCACACGGTTTTGACGGACATGAGAGGTGAACCAATCACGAAGACCGAAGACTAAGACGTGGAGGAGGAGGGGGGTCAGCGAATGAGACACACTGCAAAAAATACTAATTTCATCTAGTTTTTAGGCTTGGTGAGTCTAAAATATAATGTCACAAATATCCGATAAAATCCTAAAATTCCTAATTCCTAAAATGGACAATTTTAGAACATTGTAGATTAAGTTCTGTCAATAATAAAAATAAAATAATTTGTTTAATTTTATTTATTTGCAAAATAAAACAATAACACAATGCAAAACATATCTATATGTAGACAGAAATTCACATAAAATAAAGCAATGGAAAGGTGGGATGCTGAAAAAGACAATTATCCCTCTGTTCTCAAATAAAAAATAGATTCTATGGATTATAAATAAATGAATTTAATTATTTAATCTGGAATCTCTGCAGCAGTGAGTTGTGCAGGAAAGATGTGTAATTTGTGGAAGGTTGCAAAATGCTACTTGACTTGATTCTTGATCTCAGAGCATGAAATATGGTGTGAAATTTAATACTCATAAGACAGGCTCAAACAGACTTCATTATTGCATGAGTGGAGACACAATTTGAACATTTTTTGCAGTGTACATGTATGGGCTCAGAATTCAAAACAGAAAGAGCATGCAGACCTGCTTCTTGGAGTGAGCTATCTTTCCACACAAGCTATATAGCAGGTAACTTATATGTTTCATAGCTTGCTGCTCTCTAACCCAGTGATGATCTGGGTTAGAGGGCTGTGAAGTATTAAAGGGTAACTTTAATCCATAGCAGGTCCTGGAAGAGGGATCTGTCCTCTGTTTCTTCCATTTCTTTCTATTATACGTCTTTCTGGTGAGGACATTTTTATCTGATTTGAGGGACAAAGCTTTTAATTTGTTAAAACCCATTGAGGAAAAGTTGTGGTTTCTGATATTGGCCTATGTAAATAATTTATATTATTTATATGTATAAGAACAATTTGATTTAATGTGAAATTTACTGATTTTGAACTTGCTTCTTGTGGTTCTAGTTTGGGAAGTGTGGTGTTAAACCTTTTTTCTGTCTTCCACATATTAAAATAGCTCTCTGTCTCTGAAAATGCCATCCAGATGACATAATCTGGAGGAGGTTTTGCTAGAAGCAGAGAGATATTTCAACACAGAGAATCAGTAGAATGTTTAATACCATTCGTATACATGCACTCCCAAACTAGAATCATAGGAAGCAAAGTGGAAATCAGTGGGTCGCCCTTTATGTTGCTGCCTGATCTTTGATGATTGTCTTACAGACGACAAGGTGACAGAAGGTGTACAATCCATGAATGTAGTATATGTCAAGGTGCCAACAAAAGTGTGTCTAGAAACAATCACAGAAGTGAATTAGAATTGCGTATCATAAAAATCTATCATTTATATATTTAAAAATTGACAAATGGGTTGGGATGGTTGTGGGATCAGAGAGAAGGGGCTACAAAAAAGAAAAAACACACTATGAGGAGCAAGTCATCCTTTGTAAAAAAAAAAAAAAAAAAGTAACATACAGTAACATACCCTACTTTGTGCATATAACCATTTGAGCTATGTATATAAAAAATATTGTGAGATCAATCAGATATTGCAAAAGTGACATCAGAAGCTCTGTAATCACAGGTTTTATGCAAAGGTAAGAATTAATAAGGTGCTGATTATAAAATGCTGGCATAGTGTGACTTGTGTTATTGAAAATCTAAGCTAATTAAGGATATATCAAATGTTTTATGTAATAAAATGTACTTTGCAATCACATACTGTATTACATTATATCTTTCATGACATACTTCAGTGGAAAAGGCATGTGGTCTCTCTCTCTCTTAGACTGTACCTTTAGATTTATTATGAGACTGCTTTTGAAACCACCATATGCATTATTTATAAAATTAGCTTTTCTTCTTTGACGTTGTCTATTCTAATAACAATATCATTTCAATCACACAACTAAAGCTGCTTAGCAGGGAATGTCCTCTACCAGACAACACAAAGAAAACATATAAAGAAAAAGTGTCATACCATAATTTTCATTTCACCTTTTCAGTTCATTTAAGAACTATTAGTGTGACTCAAATGTGTACTGATTGGAAAATGACCTTATGGTTTTAATTTTAGCTTTAGAAGTTTTTCAGTACTACCCAATACCTGCATTAACTCTCAGCTGTATAGAGTCATTTATTTCCTCTTCTGCAAACTGATGCATTCAGAAAATACCAGACCTATCTTCCTTCATTATGAAAATGCAGTGTCTTATACATGTATACACACCCCACACGCTATGGTGTCCGTTGTTTCCGTAAAACATTTTAATCTGTTTGTGGAAGACTTTCTATAAATAAACTTGACTTGGTCTGCTGATCTCATTTTGGGTCAATCCACTCTAAGAGGGGGTGCAGCACACCTTGTAATGGCTCATTTCACACTCTCAGAAGTGGTGTGTGCCATCACTAGAGGCGTAGAATGGAGCCACCAAGTCTTCTCTAAAATGTCTTTGGATCCAGGAGAGAGGAAAGTCAGTGGACTGATAGTAGCGGCACATTCAAGTTTCCGCCTCACCTGGGATTGTCTGGGTGCTCCAGATGGCACATAGACCAGTCTCTCTCTTTCATACACGCACATACACACACAGTGCTACTAATGCATACCCTCCTCTCAGAGTTTCAAGTACCACCACCTGCTCCTGAGGTGGCTGAGACCATTGTTCACTAGACCACCTAATGCAGGCTGACACATGTTGCCAAACTGCACTTTCATTTGGACAGAACAAGGCGGGGCACAACAAAAATCACCTAATCTTTTATACTTAAATCTATTTAATCATTTATCTTCATGTAGTTGTATTCCAGAAGGAATTATGCAAACAGTCAAACAACTTACCAGTCCATCTATTTATAAAACATGCTCAAACATAAAGATTTATTTGTTTACAGATTAATCATAAAATAAGATTTACATTTTAATCTTAGAAACCAATTAACCAGCACAGCAAACTGAAGATTGTTGTACAATATGGAGATGCAACTGATATGGATAAGGCTGGTAAAAAAAACAAAACATTTTCAGTATTACACATTATGTCTCCTTCACATTTTTCTTGGATGCATAGCATCTGTTAATAACATACAGTTTAGAAGTTTGTGATGTGACATCTGGAAGTGCGTGGGTGTTGTTGCCAGGATTTGGTGGGCTTGGAGCACTCTCTTTTCTGCAGTGCTCTCCTGCCATCCATTTTCCACTTTCCTGCTGCCTGCTTTGGACTTTCTGCTTCAAGCTGGTAGTCATCTGGTAGTTAACAGAGATTTGAGACATATTATAAGCATAAAAATTACTAATTTCAAACAGCTATTTAAGAACAGCTGAGCATGACTATATTATGTGTGATAATATTGCGTTTATTCATAGATGTGAAGTTCAGCATAAAATGCCTGTTAGCATATTAGTCATCGTAATACAGTAGTCACTATATAAACATGCCACAAGTGGAACATTACAGTCAATCTTCGGTTTGTCTGTGCAGGGTGTCGTAAATTATATCTAATATTAGCTACTATCTACTATCCAGATATTCAGAATGTGTATCCTCGTTATTGTATGACACCTGAGTGTTTTTCTCTTACTGAGTCTGCAGTATACAGTAAATGACCTTTCTCAGATTTTGGCAGCCATGAAGTGCTACAGAGACCAGAGCCTTTGCAGGCTGCCATACCACAAGAGGAGAATGTCCGCCAAATACAACCAGATCCAAAGCTCAGCAGCAGTGTTGAGATTAGAGTGGCACACCAATTGTTTCAGTACCACTCACTCGGAAAGTGTTCCTAGACCAAACTCTGAATACAAAGACAGTATGAACTGCCCTCTTGTTAATGAGAATGGCAGCATTCCACATCCATTCAGAGGTGTAAAGACTGTCTGGATAATATTATTCTCACAATTTAACCCTTAATATGTGCTTATACTAAAGTAAATATGTATTTTTATTAGGGATGTTCAATATTGCCTTTTTCCCAATATACGATATACCGATATTGTCTAATTTCTGATACCGATATAAACCGATACCAATATATGAGGGGTCCCCCCTCATAAAAAAAAAGAAAAACTAAATCATTTTAGGTAAACATCACATATCTTCTATCATGCATACTTAAACTTTAAACATTTTTGCAAGGTGTGCCAAACAAACAAAAATATCTCAAAAACTATACCTCGGATTTGTCACATTTTGACATTTTGAGAGAGAGGAGAAGTAGCTGAAGAGTTTGATGTATAATATGTGCATGGTATGTAAAAGTTGTGCCATTAAAAGATTAAAAACTGATAATTTCCGATATTACATTTTAATGCTGATATCGGCTGATAATATTGGTAGGTCGATAATATCGGACATCCCTAATTTTTATAACTACCACTGACTGATTTGTAGAAGATACATGGCATTGCGATAGGAAATAAAAAATATCTTGTGTTGCTTGGTAACTAAGGTCAAGTTCATATCTGGGCATATTCAGTAACAGCACATTTACTGTTGGTGGCTACAAGGCTGTGTACTAATGTGTGTGTGAATACTTTACCTTTTGCTCTCAGTGTTTTCCTGGTTATCAACTCAGTTTATGCTCTTTTCTGGTGGCTATGAAAGAAAAATCAGTGGTTGCTGGTGGAAATCAGTCATTGTAATAATGGTTTATATGTGTTACTTCAACATTAGTATGACAGGCCATTAAGGCCGTAAATCTTATTTATTCACACATTTAGAATCATGATCATAAATAAAGTACGCCACAATGCTCTTTCATGCACACTTCTATACCTGATACAAGCACAGCTGTACTCAGCGTCACTCATACACTGTTAATATAACACAGAGAACTATATTGATTTGCAAATTTATTCTGCATTGAAACCAAGAGAGAATAACACATTATGTGATTGACAATAGAGGTGTGACAAAAACAACAAAAGTAAATGGTTGATAGTTGAGTGTAACTGGTATATTATTATGTTAATAATGATGTAATAATTATCTAGTTCTACTAGAAGTTACCAGTTATATCAGAAAATGACCACTATCCAACCTAGTGCACCTTTAAAACATCCTTGAATCTTATCCTCACCCAAGCAAAGAGCAGATACATGTAGCCCAACTTTAAATATGTATTGTATATGTATTGTATCTCTTTAAGTTAAACTGTAGTAGCTAACTAGTTTATTAGGTGATGCCATCAGAATCAGTCCCACTCAGTTGTCCAACCACCATCACTGTATACATTCACTGCAAATCTGTTGTTAAAAAGCTGATGTTGACTTTTATCAAAAATACATTTAGGGAAAAAAATTAGGAAGATATGGGTGAATAAAGCCCATTGTTCTATGTTGCTCCTTTTCTTGTAAAGTCTGAATAATGACCATGTTGGACTGTGTGTGTGTGGTGGTTTATGTACAGGTTTCACATTAACTCATACTTTATCTAAACAATAATAATGCAATATAAGGTATTGACTAATCACAAACCATTTAAGTCAAATTAATTAAACATCAGATGCATTCATAGTGTGTTTCTGTTACTTTTGGCAGACCAGACGCGGACAGACTTTTTATGTTTTCTGATTTAAAAGCTAGAAAGACATTTATTTTCCCAGTTGTTATTGTTTGCATTGTTTTTGTTTGTGATGCAAAGTGGTAATTTCTGACGTGTTTGTTCACGTTTATCAGGCAGGTGGGTTAATTAAGAAATTTTAGCTGCATGAGTTGGTTGACTTTAAGTTAATCTAGCCTGCCAAGCTGTTCACACATATTCCTACTTTGAAATGTTAGAATAGACAGTGTATTATTTTATAAGTCATACTGACACTGTTACTTTGCTGCTTCTTCAGTGCTGTTGAAGATGCTATTGACATATATTAGCCTGTTTTATATGTTCCTGTTTATTAGCCTGTATTTTTTTTTTTTTTTTATCATAATGTAAGATGTTAAACCTGCTAATCAGCAAACTCCATGATGTCAGCCTTGTCATGTTTCGGTATATTATATTAGTATATTAGTTTAACCAATAGCCTAGGTATCTGCCCCATGCACTACAGAAATTATTAGTGTGTCTTTTTTCTAGTTCTAATTTGTTAATCAAAACCATCTCCCTTTTGCAAGTGGAGACAAATTAAAACTGCTGAACAGCCTTTTTTTGAGCACCTGATTGGCTATATTTATGTAAGTACATAAACTGTAAAGTATCTATTTCATTAGGTTTTGTGTTTCCTTAAGGAAGCCACATAGTCTTCTTTTTTCAAATGTGCTGACAGACAGTCAATGGCCTGCATATAATAATATGCTATTACATCAGTATACTTGATCCCGTTATATTATGGTTTCAGTGAAGATTAGAATTTAGTTAAACAAATTTTGGTCACAGTAAAGACTCTAGACTTTATTTGACCAGTATAGTAAAAGCAGTTTTCCATATTGCTGAGATTTGGGTGAAGTGTACAGAAGTCTGCTCTTGGGCTATTTGAAAGCCTGATGACCACAGTGGAGAATTTATTAGTTCAAAAAGATAATATTTCCCTCAGGAGGTGGTGGAGGCCATAAACAGACTAAAAGTGATAAAATATTGGACATGGATTTATCAGTTGGACACAAACTAAATACTGCACATGAATTATAATGTTTATACATAATTATATAATGAAATGATAATGAATATACAAAAAAGCCACATTTAAGTTTAATATTTTAGTAGCTTTGAATAATATGTAATGTAGGGTATCATATCTTTAGGTGGATTACTGCTGCTCCCCTCATCTCTTACAGTACTTCCTTTAACTGCTTGACCAACACACTGTCCAGCTCTTCACTGTGTTAAAAATGAGTGGATGATCTGCAGGAAGTAAAATGTGCATCACTGTGGAGCCAATGGCACACTATTTGTACAAAACATGATAAATTGATAAGTATAAGTTGACTTGTCAGTGTAACAAGTAAATGTGCTAGTAAACTGTCCAAATACAAGTCAATAACATCTATGAATAGGGTTTAAAATATGTATAAAATTACAATTTGACTGTTGACAAAGTATCTGTGGTATACAGGAACTGTGGAACAATAGAACTCCTTCCTTAATAATAATAATAATAATAATAATAATAATAATAATAATAATAATAATAATAATAATAATAATTGATATGCCCTTGGGATTTTTTTTGTCAACAGGCTGCCCCCTTAAGGCACTAAGGGTTCAGTGTCTTGTCCAGGATCACTTCAACATGTGTCCAGGAATCAGGAGAGCCGGGAGTCAAACCACCATCCCTTTAACTTTAAGTCTTCATCAAAAGGCTTACATACAATGTAGTAGCTTTGCCTAAATCATGTTTTTTGAGTTGGGGGAGTTACCCAAATGCAGTCAGTACCATCATATAGGTATTATTGATCATAGAACTCTTAAAATCAATAGTACAATATTAAGTAGCTGTATAAAAATAAATAACTTTAGAAATGTATGTGGTATGGCTCTAAGGATTAATTTAGGATTAATTTAAATTATTATTTTCATATTATATAAAAAGTACTGCTCATTTAAAGTGTCTCCTCAATGTGTTTCAGCATTTTCCAGGAGAAATAAAAGTAAGATCACGTTTTCTGCTGTGTCTGAAAGTAGGTATAAATCCCATCTTCATGATGACCTGTTCTGGTGTCTGTAGCTTTAAATGCAAATTAGCTACAGGGCCCCACACTCCTTTGCATAAGGATCTGTGAAGTATGTAAACATCCCATGGTAACTGGAAAGTCTTGTGTGAAGACGGAAAACGCGGTTGTACAAGCACGACTACAGCCGGGGCTTCTGCAATAGTGCAGTTGCATTTATTTGATCCTGAATTGGATTTTGATGCAGGATAGGAGGCTGTTCGAAATGCAGAGTTTCTGAATGCACTAAGAGATGTCTCGCTGGTTTGTAAACACTTTATTGCCTCCACTATTTATTATAATTCAATTAGTTCTTAAATATGTTTGAAATATGGACGTAGACTTGATAGAAATGCTATCAGGTTATTATTTTTATATTTAACATGAGAATCTGTTCAGTAATTTGGCTAATGTAGCATAACATAATGCATGAAACATTTGTTGTCCAATTTAGTAATAAGTTGTTATTACTAAACATTTAAATGGGTGGTACCTTTTGTACCATCTTTATTCCTTTTCTGTGATCAAATGAATTGTTTCATTTGCTTGCACACAACACAGGGCAAAGCCTGATGTTCATATTAGACAACACTGGAGTGTAGTCTAGCTCGTATCCTTGTTTTTGCCTCTGTCTGTCCTTTCATTTGTGATTTTTCAGTCTGTTTAATAGTGTTGTGGTCAAGACCACCTAACCTGAGACCGAGTTAAGACCAAGACCAGGGCATACCGAGACCAAGACCAAGACCAAGACTTGAGGCAGGCGAGACCAAGTCCAAGACCAAACCAATGCAAGAAAATTTTCAAGGCCATTGCTGTAATCATAATAATTATGTGGGTTGATATTTACAGTAGTCCTCTGTTAAAAAGAAAAGCAATATTAATAAAGTAGTATAATTAGTTAGTTATAGTTATATTAGTTATTAGTAGTAGCCTATACAAATAGATGTACATTAATCTTGTGAGAATTAGAATATACAGTAGTTACCAAATTTAATGTAAATTTTAATTTCATAAAATGTTTCATTCGTTCATTTTGAATGAGCCTATTGTTTTGCTAGCGAGCTATGCTCATGAGATCATTTTTAAAATCAAGCTCTGTTGTTAGGCATATTATAGCAACGCTGACGGTTCTTGTTTTTCATTGGATGCAGGTGGCACAACTTGTGACTTATGACCAATGGTGAGTCAGACGAACGTGAATCGTAGCCGGAGTCAGAAGGACAGACGGTCGGTCATGTATGAATAGATTTACACCAACTCTTCAAAATACAGAACAAATTGTGGTCTCAGCTGGTCTTGAGAAAAAAATCCCAAGTCCAGCATGTCCAAGACGGAGACAAGACCGAATACAAATGTAGTCGATTCCGAGACAAGACCAAGAAGTACTACAACACTACTGTCTATGTGCTGGGACACAATACATCATCTAATTCAGTCAGATCCAGCAGTGGTCTGAAGGGAAGTAGCCAGAACTGAATACACCATTTCTTGGCAGCAAAGAATAAATTATTAGCCAGTTCATTTAAGTACATTTCAGTGTCTGATTGCCATATTCAGCTAGGCAGTGCCAGCAATACCAAAGCTGAGAGTAAAGCTAACATCAAGTGCTAAAAACAGACTCCCGATGCTTCAAATTTTTAACCACACTCAAGCTATTATGGAGTCTCACTGAACAATTGTGAACGTAATTCAAACAAAAGATATGCCAACACAAAATTATAGCACATTATGGATTTCTAATGAACAATGGAAATGCACACACATGCACACATTTGAAAAATATTAATCACATACTGTAACTGTAAATTATTTCTCTGAGAAATATAGTCATTAATATCATAGAATATTTAACTCTTTGAGTCCTGTGTTTTACATAAGAGACAGGCAACCACATACAAACACACACACACACACACACACACACACACAGAGTAAGATGCTCCATCATTTGTCATTTATATGTAATGTGAGTGTGACCATCCCCACCTGAAGTATCTAGTTGGGCCAGAGACCTCTCACTCATGCAGAACCACACAAATGCCATGTGCTCACAAACATGCCCGCAAGTACTATACACACCTGAACGTACACTGAGCCCAAGTGTAGGCTGAAACCCAACAGACCAGAACTTGCACAGATTTTGGGACGATTCACTGGAGAAGTGGGCTTTCCGCACACACACGCAGTCTCTCTCACTCATGGCTCTAGCCTCTAGGTAAGGGAAGGCTCACGAAATTGAGTTCACGGTGGTCGCTTAGCAATGTTGAGCAGAGGGTGTGCTATCAGGCCAAATTGTTCCGGTTCCTCTTGGCTCCCCTCAATTCCGTTTGAGTGTTCAGCAGTGGAACGACGGCACAGTGATCTGGCGGCACTGACATTTAGAAAAGAGGAAGGGGAAAATAAAAGGCCAAAAGTGAGAATTTATCAGCTTTTCACATAAAAGAAGCTGTAACAAGGGCAAGAGGAAACATAGCAAATATTTCCTCTTTAAAGAAAATGAATTGGAATTAGATTTATTTGACAAGTACACCTTTTCCACATCTCAAGAATGAACTTTATTTGAACAAGACTAGTTTTCTAAAAGTTACAAAGCAATTCATTTTAAACAGCAAAACAGATAAAAGGGGTAAAGATGTCAAAAAATACACTTAGTGATTCTGTCTGAAACTTTCTTTTTCAGAGAAATCTGGAACCCTAACTTGGTCACATATGGATACACACTTGCATACAAATGCTCACACAGTTAAAAGCCTGGAGGTGTATGTGACTAATTAGTAGATACTATTTTCCAAACCTCACTCTCAGCACTTTTCTACCATTTTCTAGTTTTAATTCATTTGACCTTACGGCTACAGAGGTAAGTATAGGAAAACGGGTAATTTGGCAACTCATCTATCCCTACATCTCATAGTAAAGGACAAAGTACAGGCACATTTTGATTTTTCAGCTTGTGGGGCAAAGCTGGATGTACAATCTGCTAAATTCTTGGCTAAATGTAAAATCTTGTCTAAATTACCTCTCATTCCCTAATGTCACCTTCATACACTGCCAAAAGGAAATTATATGTGAAGAGCAATTAAATTTGTAGCTTTTACAGATACACAGATGCTTGTGTACATGTGCATGTTTTTATTACTGCTAGAGGCAGCTGGAAAACTTGGCTACTAGTGATCCAGATGTTCTGCTCCACTTGTACCTGTCTGTACCCTTTGAAAGACATTAAGCTCCTTGTGCATTGGTGTGGTAAAAACAAACTAATTCTTATTATTGTTACATTTATTGCAAAGTTTAATGTTCAGTAAATTCTGGACATCTTGCGTTCAAATCTTAGAATGTCATTGCTAGGAAACCAATTTTTGTCTGTTAATAATCTTGATATTTTCTTGGTTTTCTCCTTTTGTGTCTTGGAAATTAGTGGGCAATTATTTCAGCAGTGACTACCACAGTACAGCATACTGTACTGTACATCTCTTGATGAAGGTCACATTGTGGTATGCCACACTGTCATTACTTTAACTGTTAATCTACTTAGAAAAACCAGAATGCTAAGAAACAAGTTAAGTGTAAGATGTTATTGAATGTCAAGTTCAAAAGCAGGTAACAAAGACTTACTTACGAAGAATACTTGTGATATGACAATATTAACTGTGGTATAGGTACTGTAAGTAACTCAGGTTATCTCAATGTGTATCTTGGGATAATAATAGATACTTTATTGATCCCCTTGGGGAAATCGTTGTTTGGACAGCTGATCAATCTGTGTCAGCGGTACTACGGGGTATCAGTGTCTTGTTCAAGGACACCTCGACATGTAGCCTGCTGGGATTGGGAATTGAACCACTCACCCTTGGGTTTGAAGCCGACTGCGCTACCCACTGAGCTATCATACCACCCTGCTAAGTCAGGATATTTCAATTTTAAATAACTAATACCGGGCCTAGTCAGGCAACACAGTTGGTTACAGGATGAGACTAAAGTTGGCAGACAAAGCAGGCATGAAACAGAAAAACTGATCAGATCCAGAGAAGAAATGAAAATTCAACACCAAAGAGACTAATAGTTTAGAAAAGTGTCAGACTGAGACAAATTCAATAAAATCTCCATTTAACAAGGACAAAAACGACAAACTGTCAGGTAGTTTAGGTAAACAATAAAGCAGAGTGTGTTAGTAAATGACTTTATGACTAAGTGCTACTGCTAATTGCTGGGTGCAGAACAGTTGTGTGGGTAGTAAGAGGTGTGGATCAGGTGACAGTAGCTGTGTCAGGGAAATCATCTTCTTGGGTCAGGAAGTGCATTTTGCACATTATCCGACTGATTTGACAGTGATCTTCATCAGAATATAGTGAATGCCTGTCTGAGAAACAGGGTGGCAATTCTTCTTGAGCATGTCTTTGGTTTTGAGTTACACAAAGTGAATACATACATTTTTTTAACTGTAGTTAAATTAAACACGTTGCAAAAAGTAGTTCTAATGGCCATGTATTTCATTTCCACCAAATGTGCTATTATGTTGGACTATTTAATTCCATTGTTATTTTATACATTGGTCATGTAATTAAATGTTAAGGTTAACATCATATTTCTGTGTAGAAAAATCAGACTATTTACCAGCAGCAACTGCGATATACGGTGTCATCTGCATGTAAATTAGCTGTTGCAGAAAGAAGTCATATAATTCAATGGCAGCTACCTTTTTTACTAATAATAATAAATAAATGGATATAGCTGTAATTTATCACAGCAAAAGTGTGTGTCACAATGATAAAAAGAGACCAATTGAAATATCAAGTCACCGCATCTTAAGCTGCTGACAAGTGCTCTTACCTCATTGTCCTTGTGACAGACAACTTTGCTGTGATAACAGAATTATGCAGTTTCAGTTTTAGGATGTGATTGTGTGACAGCTTCATATCTTTGCTTTGATTTCTTTGACTAACTGTCAAATAATCTTGTGGAAAATGAAAGAAATCAAAGCTTTAAAAGAAGAGCATCTATTAAAATGTGAGCTTCTTGATTGACTCAATCAGAATCAAAAACAGCTTGATTGGCCAGTATGCTAACATATGCATGAATATGCTTTTGTTCGTTCTCGGTAGCTCTCAAGGGCATGACATGTTAAACAGTAAACAAAATACAGACAGTACACTGTAAGGATGAAATAAAGAAGACAATCCAAGATGCAAGTGAGTGTGGCAGTCTCAACACATTTTCTTGTGTACCTAAGGTGCAATATGAGTGTGTAGCCCTTGTGTGGTGTTTGGTTAGTTATTGGTATGCCAAGTCTATAAAGTACAGTATGAGCAGCAGCAATGTAGCAGATCTGAGTGAACATGACTTATGAATTCCAACAATATAGGAAGAAAGAATAGCATAATAAAGTAATGGGGTGGTCCTGGAAAGATGACAGTTTGCCAGCATTCAACTGTGGATAACCTGGGATAGATTAGGAATTTGAAAGCATTTAAAATATAGACATAAACATTTTGGAAAAAACATGAAATAACATACTACCTAGACACAATAACTGTAGAAAATACTCTGTGTTGAATTTCTCTACCAACCAGTACAGCTATTAATGTACATTGTATGTACATACTGTACATTTGTAAGCCAGTAATCTACTAATTTTAATCTACTCTTTATTCTGCTTGCTAATTCATTGAAACTACTCTGTTGATGTTGTTTGGGATTTCAGTTTAGCCAATCTCAGTTCATACATGAACTACAGCCAGCTGGTCCACGCCAACCTGGCTGCCTACACGGACTGCTGAGAGAAACGGGTTTATCCAAATCCGATCCAATGACCTTTCTTCAGACCAGTAAGTGCTAAAATGCACAGCGTGAGATGTCACTTAAAGATGCTAGTGCTTTTCTGTGTGGGTGTTATCACCTTATTAGAGTGAATACGCTGCCAATCTATGTCCTGCTGTGCTTCAGAACTCATGTTCTTCAACAAAAGCAGCAGTAATGTAACTGTTTGATGACAGTGAAGTGATTGCTTAGTAAAACCTTTCAGCACTTCACTTTCAAATATTACTTTCCTTCAAGGGTGCATTTGCATTGCCTCGTTGTTACCAGTGTAGTCTATCATTAATAAATACATTTAATATTTTGTCACTGCTTGTTTAGCCATCAAAATCTCCCATTATTGTTATTCATTCATCATTCATCATTAGTAAAACATAATGATGCATGCACTGTATATTACAGCCAACTGATTGCATAATTAATTGCTTAATTAATTGCATTCATTGCATAATCCCATGTATTGTAATTACAATTTCTATCTGTTTTTAACACAATAACGGCAACCATCCCATTAAATAACCATTCATGTTAATCTGTCCCAATTTCAAAATATCCCAGATGTGCGTAGAAGAATTATCTTTTTTTGTCTCATTTTTAAAAATGCCATGTGGTCAAATCAAATACAGTAACATCTTCACCTACCTCATCTATTTCAGGAGAAACTCACTATGACTTTAAGATATTGCCGGCTCTACTGGGGAAAAAATGTGACTACTAAAATCTACAGCTTTGTCAGTGGCATCAGATGGAAGAAAGAACTTAGGTAAAGATGAAGGCTATCCCTACTGAATACATCGGCCTCACTGGCCATGAGTGTTTGTGCCATAAAATCTCAAAAGGTGAGCAAGTCATCCCTCTGGTGTAATTCGAGTATTTAAGGTGACTCTACATCACTTCTGAAATCAGTCCAACCCAGTATGGTGGAGCTAAACAGATAAACAGAAAATGTTGACTCACCTCACCTAAAGGAGACCACAGCCAGGGCCGGCCCAACCCTCCATTGGGCCCTAAGCAAAATTAGAATTTTGGGGCCCTCTATTACTGTCAATAATACTGATTAATAATCATTCACACAGCTACTGTAAACTTATTTCAGCAATACATGCAACATGCAGAACATAAAACCTCACAGTTGCAGCAGTGTTGTTTACATGGCATGTTTTTAACCATCTATGGCAAATGAACAGAGGTAATAACAATCAGCTTTTTTATTTTCATTGATTACATTTACATGTTACAATGAAAGTTGGTTTCTGCATTTGACCCATCCCCACCTGGGGTAGCCTGGGGAGCTAGCGCTGAGTGCCTCACTCAAAGACGCACCTGGTATGGGAGATGGCCTGGGAGTCCAGCTGGGATTCGATCCTGCCACGTTTTGCATCTCAGTCTGATGCTTATCCCATTGAGCTACCAGGTCGCCTACAAATAGACATGATTTAAAAAGCAAATACCAGGTTCATCATCTGATGCTGAGCTGATGACTTGTCAGACTCCTCTAGCGACTTTTTTTTTCTTTCATAAAAGCGACTAGAAACAAATATAGTGACTTTTTCTGGTGTTATTGGAGACTCATGGAGACAAAAACGTGAAAGCACATATCATTCTTAATCTTCTCAACGAGCAGTGCGTGCTGCTGTGGGCCCCTCCCCCGACTCAAAGCACTCACAGGCAGATCAGTCCAAGCAGCCGCTCCCAGCTGCAGTCAGAGCAGGAGACGTTCACCCCTCCTTGTCCAGATTGCAAATAAATTGCGCAAGCAATCAAATTTAAAGCTCAGTATTACACAAACAAACACAAAAACCTTAGCTTGAATAGTAAACTGTCTGAGCTACTAGTTATTAACTAGTTTCTAACTTGTTGTTATAGGCTACACTCAACCTAACTTTCCTAACTTGAGGAATCTTAGCTTCATCATGCAGTTTTTCTCCTCTTCCTCCTTTTTCCTCTTTTTTTTCTGCCCCTGAAGGAGTTGTCCCTTTTTGTGACACTGTTTGGTCTTCAGCCTGGTCTTTGGATGTGCACTGCAGCCTGGTTACACTTGTTACCACCAGAGCTCTGAGGCACTAAGAATCAGCAGTGCTCTGTTTACATCAGACTGTGTTTTTGTACAATATACCTTTGATAATATGTCAATCAACACTCACACAGAAAAATTAATGAAATAATATTTTAGAACGTTATTTGCTCTTGGGGGTCCCTAGTGGTGATGGGGGCCCTAGGCAGGTGCTTAGTTCACTTATGCCTTGGATCAGCTCTGCCACAGCCCAGGAAGGATATTGGATATAGTGGTTGGTAGTTCTTGGGTCTCAAAGGATTTGCAACATGTGTTTAATTTTTGTTGTTTCTCACTATTTGTCTTTGGATTTAACTTGTCCCGATTTTTGACTTTACTGATTCAGTTTTATTACAGTTCTCCAACTCCATTTACACTGTAGTCTGTTTTAAGTCAAGGTTGTTTTGTCACGTTAAGGTCAAATGTGCTTTCTCTGTGGGCTAATTACAATATTAATGAATCACTTCTTTCTAGGTTACATTAAAATAGCTGTGTGAGACTGTTCTTTCACAGCTTATGTCTGTGGAACAGGAACTTGAAATGTGGATCTGAATACTGTAGGTAAGATATATGTAGATATTGTTTTAGTCAATAATTTGAGACTATACACAGTTTAAGAATTTTGCTTGTGGGTTATGTAATACGAAGATCTTATAACATGCAAACTTTAGTTTCTCACAAATGCTTATTGTTTTATTGAAACGTGTAGATTTAGAAAAGTTCACTTATGATTAAATATAAAGATTACAGATTAAGCTGAACAAACCCATAGGCATCTTCAGGCACCTTAGTCCATCTTTCATGATGTGGGAATGCCTCACATTCCCAATTCAAAATGATATGAACCAGTGTCTGTGACAGTGCCCAACATCAGTTTTGATTACAAATGATCCAGTGCTCATTATCCTAAATGCCAGCAGCTATGAAAATGGTTGCTGCTCAATGAAAACTGTCTCATTCTGTAACTGTAAGTAGGTGTACGTGTAGGTGTAAGTTTTTTCGGATATCATTTATGTACCATTTCTATCATTTCTCTGACTTCATCATTATCAACCAAAACCTACATACATTCTTTATATTTTCATATTGTCATCTTTCATGTCTTGATATTTAATTCCATTGTTGCCTTTGATGTATAGTTGTATTTTATCTTTGTCACTCTCTTATTATTGCGTCCTGTGCTGTATCCTTGCCTCCTGATAAAGCCTTGAATGAATAATAGAAATATGCTTCCTTAATGTGAGTTTTTGTTTTCACAGTCTAACTTAATTATGGATGGTTTGTTTGCTAACATGTGTGTAACCAATCTTTCTATACAGTACTACTAACAAATTAAGCAGATATTCAGAATTAAAATTCAGTGTGTTTTTGTCACAGTTTTAAGTTATTTGCAATCAAATATCAGTCACAAAGTATCCCACATCTTCCATGCTCACCAATTGTGTGTCTTAGTTACATTCATTATCACTTGCCAGATATGTTAGAACTGAAACAACACTGCAATGACACCAACCATTCTGAATGAACCTGTTCAATCTGGCTTCCTCTGTGCATTGTCGCTGCATAATTTTACCATGTTAGAGCTGTATAAAATTATTGGACCGTGCAGGGTAATGTCTAACAGTTAAACTAACAAACTGATATGTCAAAGCTGATAATTTGATAAAATGTGAGAAATCCATGTTTAGTTTGACTTTATAAAGACTGTGAACTGGATAATTGAGTCCATGCTTTCATTCACTCATCCAAACGTAAGTAAGCAGAAATAGGACATGTAAAACTGACTAACAACTAACCAACAGAATAGCTAGTAGTGCTGGTACAAGCTTTGTTATTCTGTAACCTACTCATCTGACTCATGTAAACCCACTGCAGCCTGTGCTCCTGCAGTGGGTTCACTAATTAGCAAGAGCTCTGTTAGTAGCAGCTTTGTGAGCAGAAAACCTTTGCTATATTCTGTCACCAAAGCAGCACTGGAGCATCCTTATAATCTGCTCTCTGTGCAGCATACGGTAAATATTCCAAACACTTGATTTTTTTGGTTCATGTCATTTGAGTGTGTTTGGTGTGCACTGAAAATTCTGATTGTATTACACCTCTCAGAAATATTTTGTTTGATAACACATCTTTTAGCTTACATATGTTACAGTTTCTAACAACAGTTGTACTGTATGTCCAATCATAGGTGATATCTGCAGAGTATAATAACTAACAGTATGCTACAAAAGGACTGAGATGAGTTGCGTTAGGTAGCACAGGCTAAAATGAAAGGAAAAGGCTTATGAATGGATGCATTTTAGTTTAGGAAAGTTGTAAAGAAACGACTTAACAGTAAAAAATGAGATAATGTGATTGTAAATGAGCAGTAGGGACAGTCATGGTTGATAAGGTATGGAAGAGGTGAGCTGTTATATACAGGTCTGTGGAGTTCTGAAATTAAAAAATAAGGGTATTCTAGGACTTGTAATTTGAAAGAGCTACTTTGCCTAGACTTTGTTTAGACCCAACACACTGTCAGTATCTGTTGTATCAATGTGCTGTCAGCTTACTAATATTGAAGTGGGATTTTGAGAGAAAATTAATTGGGAAGAGTAAAGAAATACAGGACAAAAAACAAACAGACAGTGTTTATAGTTACATGCCCTGTAACAATGTGATAATTTAAAACTCCGACCTCCATGCCTTCCTGTTCACTACAAACCTCACAGATGTACACTGAACATTGGTAGTAGACGTAAATAATCTCTTTGAGAATAGTCCAGTCTGATTTCTAGCTTTGTTAGGATGTGGAGGACAATGTAGACTTTCACATTGTCTGAGAGATGACACAGACTATGTTGGTTTGTCAAAAAGAACACTTTGGAGACATTCCCTTTACACACTAAAGCTTGATCAAAGAGGTTTTGCACTGTATAAAACCTGAGAAAATTCAGTCCTCTCTTCTTTTTCACATCCTTCTCTGACTAAACCTAGAGTGTATTACCTTTAAAAAAATAACATTGCCTTTGTCCCTGCAGTTTGCTATTTTGGGTGTGGGTGAATCAGTTGCTTCACAGGGGCCAGGGATGAAATGAAGGATATCATAATGCTAATATTATTTAAAGTATTCCAGTAGATGCAATTAAATTGTGCGATGGTTAATTTTTTTATAGCGCATATAAATTGTTTATTGTTTAATGAGGTATAGTCCTCAGAGATGTTATTTGTTATCAAAGGCTACATAAATGACAAAAGGAATCTCTTAGATTTCTTGGTCCTATCCCATCTTTTTCCCCCAACCATTTTCATCAGTTTTTTATTCCCTTTATATCTTCATTCACCATTTTTGGATTTTGGTTGTGATTGTGTTTTGGCTGAAAATGCTTTGGATGTATACTTCTCTTCTCCCCCGTACCCTGTTGTCTGTGACTGAGAGTGTTTGTGCCATGTGCTGCAGTGTTTTCCCCTCTGTAAGTCTCGCACTACCCGCCATTTTGTTTTCACCCACACCCTGCCTTGGCCATCTTGTGAATACCCTCACCTGGTGGTTGTCCATCCTGCTTTGCTGTTTGCCACACCTAGTCTAGTCCCTCTCTATTCTGTAATATTTATTATTTGCTTTTCTTAAATAAACCCCTGAACTCTCCTGGCATGTCTGACTACATTTCTGGGTCCTTTAAACACAATCCCTTACAGTGTAACTGTGTAAATGAAAAAAAGATTAAATGAATTAGGGCATATAGTAGGTCTCAACTTGAATGTGAGAAGGTGAAAGAAAAGAAGTGTTAAACCTCACTTTCTTCTCTCTGGTCTCTGGTGGGAAGCCAAAATGAAATTACCTCTTCCTGCAATATCACCAATCTGACTCAGCACCAACTTATTGTTCTTTTCTCTTCATTCCTATTGCTCTCTAGTCACCTATTAGTATTATCCTTTACCTCCTCTTCTGCCGCAGTACTGTGCATAGCCAAGAAATTCAATGTACAGTTCCAGGTTTATCTGTTATTTTCTACTCCCCTTGCTGCTCCCCTTACACTCTATTGCTTATGTTTTCTCCCCACGTGTTTCGCGCTGTTGATGGGCCACAGAGAAGCCATTAATTCCCAACACAGTGTGAGCGAGAGCGCACACCAGATGAGAGCAGGACTGAAGCATTCACAGCTCCGCATCCTTCTGATCCCTCAGCCAAAAGAAAAATATCCCCATGGGCCACGGTTCTCAGATGGGTGTGTGTTTGTGCGAGTGTGTGAAAGAGAGAGAGTGGCAGAGAGACGCAGCGCTGCAGGACAAAGAGGGAGAGTGATGGCTAACCTAAATCAGAGGTATTGTTAAAAGTTAGCTCCTTTGGGATAAACTGACAGTTGATAAGAGTGATAACTGGGATTTTTGGATGTCTGAAAGTGTCATAGAATCTAAAAATCCTGAAAAAAGCCTTTCCTCGTGAGACAAGAATGTTGTTACGGTCAGTGTGATCAGGCACAGCACAAAGTGGGCACCTAGGACGTGCTTCACCTATACCTGGAATAGTCAATATATGCACCCCCATGTATAATCATATAAAGTGTACTTTATCTACTTGATACAAAAAGAAATTGGCTAAAATTCTAACATATTTTCACTTTCTCTGTATCAGCTATTTAGTGTCAATTTCTAGGAAAATTGTAATTAAATATTTTGATTTCATTCATTTTATGTTATCCAACACTGGAAACAAATTGTGATGCTGGCTGTTTTTCATCTGTTAGATGAAAGTGTCTAAAGTTGCTTTAGAGGAGAGAACTAAAGGTAAACTAATCCAGTGCCAGCAGGTAGTGTAGTCACCATAAAAAAGACTAGGGGGAAAACAAAACAAACACACTTTTATCACTTTTCTGTAAAATCCTAAGCTTCACCCTCACATTATCCAAAACATTAATTTAATCAAGTCTGATCTTCAAATAACATACAGCATAAAACTGAGATCTATGAAAATGCATGTGAGATGCAGATCAGCTGACTGAAAGATGTGATTTATGTCACCATTCCTAACTCATCCCTGTTTGGCCACTCTGTCCCTGTCATCTGCCAGTCTACATCTGCGCGCCAGATGCCCCAGGACTTTTCTCTTTTTCCCAGCCAAGTGGATTCTCAAAGATCCACCTGGTCATGTGTTTCTCTTTCCGAATCAACAGACCTTCTTTGCCTACCTACACACCTGCTTCCACTGTGTTCGGTAACTCCCCTGAATAAAGAGCAGACATTTTTCCCTGGTGAGTTGTCAGATTGATGAGTTCTTCGTGCTTTATGGATCGTTGTTGCCTTTAATTGCCAACCTGCTTGTAACTTCTTGACCCTGCCTGCCAGCATGTCTGCATTTCATTCCTCCTTCCTTCCAAACCTTAGCTGTGACAGTCTTAGGTGCCCACTTGAAAATAATAATACTAATACTAATACTAATAATAATTGATACTTTATAAATCCCCTTGGGGAAATACATGTGGACAGGCACTCTCTTAAGGTGCCAAGGTTCGGAGTTCAGTTTCTTGTCCAGGGACATGCACCGGGAGTCGATCCTCCAATCTTGGGGTTTGTAGATGGTTATCTTACAACTGAGTCACAGTCGCCATATAAAATGTGTATGCCGTATATGAAAGCTGTTCTATTCCCTCCAACCTTAAAGTACAGAGTGTATTATTACAGTACTTTGTTGAATCTTTGAGAAAAGTTAGATCACGTCTCAGGTCAGTTCTTTGGTGTGACCATCGACCCAAACCAATTCATTGTGACTTTGTGTAAATGCAGTGTTTCATTCATTCAAGTGCTGGAGCCTATCCCAGCTGTCTTCAGGCGAGAGGCAGGGTACACCCTGGACAGGTCACCAATCCATCGCAGGGCACACAGAGACAAACAACCATGCACACTCACATTCACACCTACGGACAATTTAGTGTCACCAATTAACTTGACATGCATGTCTTTGGACAGTGGGAGGAAGCCGGGGTACCCGGAGAGAACCCACGCAGGCACGGGGAGAACATGCAAACTCCACACAGAAAGGCACCCGGTTGACCCGGGGATCAAACCCAGGTCCTTCTAGCTGTGAGGCGACAGCTGAAACCCATTCAAGGAATAATAATTTTTATTATTTGTAGTCAGCACATCATCCATTTTAAGATTGATCACCTCTCAATAAAATACACATCATCACAGGTAAGGTGCTTCATGCATTCAATAGTGGAAATGTTTGGATTTAGATTTACGGGAGATCATTTTTTGGCTCATAAACGGTTTCCACCACATTTTTCTTTCAAGTGTAGTATAAAGCTTGCTTGGGATTTTTTTCCTTATAGTTCTGCAAGGTCTT
This sequence comes from Ctenopoma kingsleyae, assembly GCA_032353495.1. NCBI lineage: Eukaryota > Metazoa > Chordata > Actinopteri > Anabantiformes > Anabantidae > Ctenopoma > Ctenopoma kingsleyae. The sequence goes on from JAUBNQ010000006.1 coordinate 10,490,303, forward strand.
CACATTACTGCATAAAATGTCTTGAAAAAAATAAAGAACCTGTTTTTTAGGAACTTGACCACAAAGAACCATGCAGAGACAAAAGTGAATTCCTGAGCTGCATTTATGACAAAATATAGAATCAACAGCTTCGAACTTTTGGGGGCTGTTACATGGGTGTTGTGACAGTTCTTGTCAATATTTAAACATGGCACTTGCCTTGGGCTGCCTTTAGATCATTTAGAAACCTGATAATAATACAATACATGACTTGACAGCAACTCTCAGCACACTCCATGTGACTTTGTTTTTTCACTATGAAATGTCCATACCTAATCTCATTTGCAGTTGTTTCCTTATCTTTGAATTTAACAAAGATATGTATATGTATGCTGCTGCTTCTATAAGCTACAAGTGGTGCTTTAGTGGTGGTGGTTTGTGAACCCCATTTTGTTTGTTTTTACAAAAATATGACCTAAAACATGGTCAGATTTTCTTTTGGTCCTGAAGGATGCAATTAAACAAAAAAAATGTAAAAAGTAATTCAATAAAAAATAATTAAGGTCTTAATTCATCTAAGAGAAATGACCTATACAACAACAACTATAATTTTTAATTAATTTGAAGGGGAAATTTAATAAATGGGATGACAAATACATGTGAGTCTATAAGGCCCCATTTGCTAGAGAAATCTAGGTCTTATACTATTAAAGTATAAGTAACTATTAAACTATCAAAGTTTGATCAAAGTTTGATCTTGACAACACTGGTTTGTAGAATGTGTCATGGCTGAAACAAAGCAGATTTAAGAAGAATAGGTGTTGATGTTCATTATACTGAAAAAGGTTAGTCAGATTCAACGTTCATGTGACTAAATGTTGTTTCTCCAGGCCCACGCAGTATCATAAATAATTTAAAAAAAGAAGATCATAACAATAATGGCACAATAAATAAAAATGAAGATAGCCATGCCTGAGATGAATAAAACAATAAACAATAAAATAGATTAAAAATGTGAAACTGAATGTCCATGAAATCTAAAGACAATATTGTCAAGGTGCTTTCTTACTTTCAAAGCAGGGTTTGTTTTCTCACCTCTCCATGTCCCCCCAAAAAATGTCTTTTTTTACCACAAGATTAATTTGTAATTAGGTTTATGCAACCCAAGCAGTGTGGTTAAAGCTTGGGAGAGACTGTGGTCATGGTTAAATTCAGTAGAAGCCATGACATGGTTATTCACCAAGTGCTCAGAGTGCCTGAAGAAAGCCATAAACATTTTAATAATTCTGTGGGTGGATATTGTGTTGCAAGAGCTAATATTTGACTGAAAACAAATAAATTACTTTGTGTCTGAGGATTTTATTGAGGTGTTTACATTTTTTGGGATTTCCTCTGTAAGACCAAACAGACAATACAAAAGGCCTTTTTCTCTGCAAAATCCCAAGACAGCCGTGCATTTCACGATATCTCTTATCAGCACTAGGTTTTATGAGACATGGCCCTGAAGCCATTTGGGGGGCAAGAAAGTGTGACCAAATGCCAAAACCACAAAGTAGCGGGCAGGATTTATATTAAGAGATGGGATCACAGACTGAGAGAAAACAGACCTAGCAAACAACATTGTGTGTGCCATGGAGGTCAATCTTCTCAAAACAGAAATTAATTACAGAAATTAGGTAACATTGGCTTAACAGTGGATTCAATAATGGACCCATAATCATGAGCTGTGAGTGTGATACACAGTTCTCCTTTCTCTGAACTAAAAATGCTTTCATCCAGAATCTATTTTTGCAAACTGTTAAATTTTCTTTAATGTTTTCATAACAGATGCAATATTAAATTGTATGCAATAGCTATATTATATAATATCTAATAAAGCTCAAACTACTGTTCATGTAGTGTTTAATCAGTTTGCATATCACATTTTACAATATATTAGAAGCTGTTAGAAATTCATATAGACTTCTTGGGCTCATTTTAATCTCTGGAATCTCAGCATTTCATATCTGCAGTTCCCATAATGCAATAATTAACAGTTTTCTAGTTTTATAAATTAGATTAAAACACTGTGTGAAGACACCTGACCAACGTCTGGGTGCAGGAGACTGGCAGTGATTTGTGTTACTGAGCCAACAAGTGGTGTGGTGTGTTATTGTTTTATGATTGCTGTTCAAATACAACACACCATTATTTGTGATTGGAGATCCACTTTGCATTTTTCACCAAATTCATGAGCAGAAACAAATATGGTACTTACATGCAGCATCTCATTCTCCATTTTCTTCTGCCTCCTTCCAGAGCAAAGTGCCTACAGGATGGTGAATTCATTGTTTCTCTCTGCTGCACAGATTATCATAGTGTTCTTGTGAGATTTTGCTGTTCGGCCACACACAACAGTTTGCATTTTTTCAGTTCTGGCTATAACCATAACTATATGGTTTTGCTGTGTAACACAGATCTAAAATTAACTTTTGGCCATACACAGCCTATTCAAAACACACTGCTGGGTACAGTAAAATGATTCATGTGAAGCCATGTGGTTTCTTCACAGTTTACATTTTTCAGATACTTTGAGGTTTTGACTCAACAATGAGCAGTTTTTTAGAGAGATCAAAGAGATGCTTGGTTGTTGCAACAGCTGAGGGATTCAGGAGCAGTATAAATCTGCTTACATGGTAGTACACCACATGACTACACAGCATTAAAGCTGCAACCTTTCACTTATAGGTAATCTCATTGCTGAATCCTTCAATGTTACTGCCTGAGCTGTCGGTGGACCTGTCTAGACCCACATATACAATAAACCTTGGGTTTATGACAGAGGTCTTGATGATGGGCTTGAAGGGTTCCTGTGTGCTGACAAACTTTCTGGCCATCGGGCTCACTGAGTTTACAGGCCCTCTCTGTACTGTTTACACACACACACACACACACACACAGACACATGCACAGAAGGGGAAAAACACAAAAAATGTGTTTGGTGAAGAGCTGCTGCCATAACAAGCACAATAAAAAGCTTTGCCGCAGTGCACACAAGCAATGCCAAAAAGGATTCACAGAATTTTTTGGGTTGGATAAATGTTGACAAATTATTTGCATTGTTTGACTAAGCAGGCAAAGTCAAATCAAGCCAAGGGGTCATTATAAATCAGTATGAAATTAGAGGTTTCTGTACCTTTATCATTAGACAGTCCAGCTATGATACACTTGATAGCTGGAATACCACTGATTCTAAATAGAGCATCTCATTTTACAAAAACTGATGTTTTATGTTCAATGCAATTCAATTCAATTCATCTTTATTTGTATAGCGCCATATCATAACAAAAGGCATTTCAGGGAACTTTACATAGCAAGGTTTAGGACCTTGCAAAATATAAGTATATATAGAACTATATAGAAAACCCAACAGTCCCAAGTGAGCAGGCCCTAGGCATCAGTGGAGAGGAAAAACTCCCTTTAATGGAAGAAACCTCCAGCAGAACCAGGCTCATGGTGGGCGGTCATCTGCCTTGATCAGTTGGGATGAGTGGACAGAGAAGAGAAAAGAACAACAGGCAACAGAGATCATAACAACAACAAGGAGCAACAGACGAGGCATTGGGCAGGTTGGTAGGACCAGCGACTGCAAACTGGAATCACACAGCTCAGAGGCCAAGGACACCTGCAGAAAGGTACAGAGAGAGAGAGGACGAAGCACAACTAGGGGAGAGAGAAGACACAAAGTTAATAACATGCAATGATGGCATGATAGTGCACAGAGAGACAGCTATAACTATAAACTATAGCTGCATAACTAAGAGATGGTTCAGAATCATCTTCCTCCCATTCTACATTTAGAAACTCTAGGAACCACAAGTAGACCAGCACTCTGAGAGCGAAGTGCTCTGCTAGGATAATAGAGTTCTATGAGGTCTTTAAGATAAGATGGGGCCTGATCATTTAGCGCTTTATAAATGAGGAGAAGAATTTTAAACTCTGTTCTACATTTTACAGGGAGCCAATGAAGAGAAGCTAAAGTTCTTTCTTGCTAATTCCAGTTCATTTACCCCCAATTCCTGAACAGTAGTTGGAAAGAAATACATCGCTGTTTAATGTATTGGCACAGATTAAACAGGCAGAATGCCATTTATTTTTGAAATGTTTATTTGATTACAAAGATTTGTAGAGTATATTGATAAATCAATATAAGAATAATCATAGTGTGTAGTGTCTGAGTTGTGCATTTTGATTATGATAACATTACAGTAAGTCCATTTGAATTAATAAACTATTTATGAGATAAATACAAATTGGTAAAAGGAAGTACAAAAAACTAGAGAATCACATTAGAGCTCTTTCACAGAATGCTGTGTATTTTGAAGGAATTGTAAAATTCTAACATAGCAAGTCTACAGTGAAACTGTCATTTTGTTGTGGGGTGCCAGGTAACATTTAGTTTAAAATAGCTCAAGCTGGAGATTGTGCAGTGTGGGCCACCTGTTTAACCACAACAGGGAATCCAAAATATTTTCAAGCGGTCACAGGAATACTATCTGTATTCTAGACTTTTTCATTGCAGGCATTTACATTTCTTCTATGTTACTTCAATCACCATAACAGTGACACCAATGCACATGTCATCAGGAAGCTAAGCCTTTCAGTCATTTCAGTTATGTTTTTCAGTATTTGTTTGTGCTTGAGTACATGTGGTTGGAACATAGTTTGGGGAAATGTGTTTCCCTCTGCTAGAAAAGGGACTCATTACTTTTCTACAGCTGTCATTTTTCACTTAAAGCTATGATATTTTACTCAGTGTGGCTTCGTACCTTTATTGTCACTCTTAATAGCAGCAAACCAGAGAGGACAAAGATATAAGTACTTATTTTCACTGTATCAATTTCCACTATATCAATCACAGCTGCTACTGCTACGCCTTAGGCTACCTATAGATTAAATTCACATTAAGGCAAAAATAAATGATAGTGTGCATATGTGGATTTAGATTTGTTGTAAGATATTAGATACCTAATGGGTTTACTTACACAACAAGATAAAGATGATGTTTCCTTTTCACCTAAGCATTGGGACTGGGATTCAAAAATAAATAATGTCATCATATCCCAGGATGACTGAAAGAAAAAAAGATGTTAGATTTAAACAGAATACTGAGGTGGTAGTGAGGTTTGAACTGGAGACCAAAAAAAGGGCAGGTATTGGAAAACTGTTATATAAAGTCATGCCTGCTTCACTGTTTAATGGCAGTGAACAGCGATGTAACCGATTACTGTTATCAGTGGACAGGCAGTTACTGTAACACAGATAATGGCAGTCATAATATACTGCCCTGCAACATACTGGTAGACTGATGGAAAGAGACTGATCGAAAACTCAGGAGTAAGGCAAAGACAAAGAGAGAAATCTGTGAGAGATAATCGTCTAACATGAGTATAGAGATAAAGGAGTGGAGACAGAGACAGAGGAGAGCGATGAGGAGGTTCTAATAATATAATGGTGTATTCATATATCAGTGTTGTCCTTTGCAGGGAGGTTTGATCTTTCTTCATATGCCTTCAGCCCACTCTGTTATCTATATTTTCCTCACTAGTACACTTTCATCTTTTATGATCAATTTCCACCTATTCCACCCACATGACATCTATGACATCATCTCTCTTCATCTATTCTTACAGTCTTTGGCCCTTTTTCACTTGTTGGCTCTCAGTGATCACCTGTCCCCATCCCTCCTAAATCAAGTCTCCCTCATCTATTACCTTTTGCTTCACTTTTCTCATTCATTCTCCAATATGCTGCTAAGCCCTTCTGTCTTAAGCTGAGTACAGATCAGAGTAACACTGTGGCCGCTGTGGTCACAGGCTAATGACAAGATGCTGTAAGCCAGCCAAGAGCCCATTATTGTAAAGGAAGAAAGAGAGGATGATATGCCTATTAAGAGATATGCACACACATTCACACACCCTAAAATGGAAACTTGAGCATGTAAGCAAATAGTCACTGTCATGCTTGCAGGGATGGAAGAAAGTGTGTATGCACCCACATGCACAAAGTCAGACAAACCCAGACTGTACTGCAATATTTAATGTTCCTGTGTGACTCATGTCTCATGAAAGCCCATGCCTCAGCTGTAAATCTTTGAAATTTTTGCAACTCTTCGTTGTGTTTAGTGGTCATCTGGGAGCAAACAAAGGAACACACTCATGCACACACATATGCTCACACTGCCTCATAAACTTTTACAGTTATTATGATGGAAATTGCACAGGCAGAATGAAAGAATGAAGGCAGTGACTGAATTTGATTTCACATTATTCAGACCCTAACTCGCATTTGCCTTTCCTGCACTGTATTGTTGATAAGACAACTGTATTTTTACAATATACATAAGGATTATTGGATACATTAATAAAACAAATTGCATTACGACAACAACATGAGAGAAAATGGCAATGGAATCACCTGATGTTAACTAATATGAAATTTGCTCATAAAGACATAACATAAACGTGATTTTCTAAATTGCATTGCAAATTTGGAGCTGTGATCTCTTATTTTTGCATTCAGTTGTAGTGGCACATATAACTTTAATACATACTACTAAATCAACCCTGTTTTCTAAAAATTACATTCATATACAACTAAACTGCAATTGCAAATAGAAAGGGTTGCACTAAATTCAAGGTCTTTGGCAGAGGTGGTTGTGCTTGATGGTTTGTGTAATCATATCTCAGACGCTATGTTAATGGAAATCAAGGCAAACTTGTATAATACATGAAATAAAACTGATTTGTGATATCTTTGTGGATGTGCTCATGAGCTTAACGGATGTAAAAGTTGGTAATTCCACACTCACACATATAATATAACCCTATTTTAAGGCATGATATAGTTATCACACATTTAATCCATTTCTATCTCACTGACACATTCCTGTCATGCTTTTGAAGTATCTTTTCATACAGGTCTGACATGACAAACTGTAGATCATGTATGAAAATACACATGTACACAAATGTTTGTTACACAGAGATGCCAGCTTTTGTACATAAACACTCAAATATCTCTGAGATTAGAAAGAGCACAATATGTAAGTGGAGAGAAGTCAACACCACTATCTACCATAAGGTTATGGTATTCCTATAATAAACTCATTGTAACTTGCAGTCATAAAGCTATCATAGAAATCAGTGCAAAAACTATCATATAGAGCAGTGATTCTCAACTGGTGGGTCCCGACCCAAAGGTGGGTCGCGATCCCGTTTTCAGTGGGTCGCTGGCTGATGCTTGGACAAAAAATAAAAAATTTAAATCAATGGTGTGTCATCAATTCACACTCCTCAACAGTAGGTGGTGATAATGCCGCTTAATGCGAGCTAACATCCGCTATTTCACGCCATAGAAGAAGACCCACAAACTTGGTTTACATGCAAATTGAGCGTGGTGAAACGGGAGAGACATGCCCAGGCCAGTTCTACCATTAATTCCTCCAAACTCAGGTCAATAATGTGAGTGTTACACCTACTGATAATGTAACTGGAAGAAAAGTTGTATATTTTGTATATTTTAATCCTTTTGAATTGCACTCTTAGTTTAATTTATTTTGAGTTTGTGGATAAAAACTGTTAATGAAGAAACCTATATTATTTTTATAGTGCAGTGTTGGTTGTCATTAAGTGACTGAGGATTCTTTGGTAAAAATACATAATTTGGATTTTTGGAAAATACTTCTTAGTAGTTGCATGTTTTTATTTAACGTATTTTGAAAAAATGGCTGTTACAGAAATGTCAGCCTTAGGATTATTACTTGAATAAGTGACTGAATAGTTTTAAAAGGACATTGTTTCTTATAATATAAGGGAATATTTCCCTCTCTAGCTTTGCCACTTCTTTCTTTTTAAACTAGTTTTTTTGTTGTTGTTGTTTTGGCGTACTGTGATATTCTATTCTACTACCTCAGGTTCCAACTGGACCATCCTTTCATTCAGTAAATTTGTGAATCCTCCTCGATTCGGGTCGCCGCTTGTCATTAAGTGGTGATGGTGGGTCCCGAAGCCAGACCAGTTGAGAACCACTGATATAGAGCATGCTGTTGCTAAATTACAATTGGTCACAATTATGAATGTCTCACATCAGACTGACATTCAGACTGAGATCAAATGTGGGTTTGTCATGTATTAGTGGATCAGACTTGAAAAGGTTATACATTACATTAGCCTCAAACATAGAAATGCAATAATAGCACTCTGGCAAATTCCCTTATCTCAAACATAGTACAATGAATATTTGTGGCTAATTTGGATAGCTCTAGCAAAACAAGCATTTTGGATCACATGAAATTATCACTGCAGAATTAGGGGGCTCACGGCATGCTCACATTTACATACAGTACCTTAACACAGTACTTGTCATAGTATAGCAAAGGTTTTATGGCGCTTAAGCAGTTCACAGGTGATGCTGATATGCATTAGTTGAATTTCCCTAATGTCACGAATAAAGTAATAAACAGAATCCTCCAGCCCACTTGTGGTGAGCCACCCACAGATCAAGTAGACCATCAGCAAAAAATGTCTACAGAATGCATATATCTAATATGAACCTCTACTGAGCAGAGTAACTTTTGTTTGTGGTAAAATGTGATTAAAGAAGTGATAAAATAATGCTAAGTATAGCTAAATTTTGTTGACATACAAACTGCTACTGTGTCTCGGTGGAAGATGCACATGCATACAAAGAAAAGCATGGAACACAAATGTAAGGAATCACCAGGGCTGGAGTTGGCAGCTCATCACTTCACATACCTGGCTGCCGTCCCAGTCTGTTAGAGGCACTACCAAAGACCTGCTACAATCAAATTACTGGGAACACACAGCAAGGTAACATCAGTCCCCAAGTGACTTCTACACCCTATTTTCTGGAGATTCTAGCTGAGACAGACCCCCACCTTTTTTCCTTCTTGTTGTTGCAACCATCACAACTAACCGTCTTTAATCTGCGCATGTTTTGACCCTATAGTGGGAACCACTGATTTGGTAAATCTAAATAATTAGACAGACACAATCTATTAAAGTGACTATCATATTGTCACTTTAGTGCAGCTCCTTGGTAAATTGTTTCTTTTCTAATTTAAAGTGGGCTGCTTCATCAGACAATGGTATGAATAAGAGCAAACACAGGAAGGGGCTGTGATCAAACTACAAATGTGTTAATACTAACACAACAACAAGTTTTTTGAAATCTCACTAGCATAACATATTATTAAGGAAGCACCAAATTTTCATTCACCTATATATTGAGAGAAATTAATATTTAGACAATGTTAATCCAACTGATGATAGATCATCTGGTTAAATCAGATCAACAATTTCTTTGTGGCGGTAAACACCTGAGCTGAAAACTGGCTTATAATGTAGTTACAGAGGTCTTTTAGTGAAATCACCAACATTGCAACGAGACACATGACATATTTTAAGCCACAATTATACATTTCAGAATCTTTCACTTACTGTAGCACCTAACACTGATAAGAGCAGTGGACACAATGAGTTACTCCACTACCAGTCACAGCCCTCACTACATTTAATTATCTCCACTCTGCAGTGCTGGAATAAAAAATGTAATGATTGGATACAACACCAGTAATACAGAACTATGGATAGATAAATGACATATAGTTACAGGAAAGGACAATTTACATGATTTTCAACTTTATGTGACTCACATGCGTAGTGTTTGAAAACATATATACATTTTACATTAATAAACTTGGGTAAGTAAAAGAGAAAACTATAAACCTAGAAATGTAATTACTTGGATAGGTAGGTTTTCCAAAGAGTCATAGTAAAAAATTAAATTACATGTACATTGGTGATAAGCTGGGCTTTAAGGCTTATAGTGTAAGAATGAGGTACAATAATTACTGATCTGTCTAGACAGTACATTGAGATGTTTTTCAAATCTAGTGTGTTTGCATGTGTGTGTTTGCATGTGTAGAATAAATTTCATTTTCTAATTTACAGAACCAGCCCAGCCTTTCTACCATATATTGTGTGTCCTGAGCTTGTGTATGTAGATGTGTGTGCAGCAGTTCCCAGCTGTGTTTCTGAGCAGGATAGACTCCATTGTGCGCTACTTTCCCGGCCATGCTTGAGGTAGCCTGCGCTAAGCTGGCTCAGTGTAAATTGATAGGAGAGCAGAAGAGAGGTTTACTAAATTTCTACAAGTAAACACTGCGATAATTTTCATGTATCACTTCAAACCAAAATGAACTGGGACTACTGAAGATCATTAGGCTCTACTCAGACGTAGCTTGTGGATTCTGACAGCACATTCAACAAAACAAGCAGCGCAGTGATTGGTAAATACACAACCCAATGCTCCTGAGCACAGGATATCAAACCTATTTGGCTCAGAGTTTGAGGTTTTTAATCGACTCTCAGAACTTTGCTACCCAACCTTCTCTTGGCAGAAAATTCTTCCCCCAAATTGCTTTTGTGCTTATGCCAATGGATGCTTGTTGACATGCAAAATCATTTAATGTTAAGGGAGTGAAAGGAGACTGGAAATGTTGTAGAATTTGGAGCATGATTGGGTATGGTTTAGGGAGCTTTCTGTCACTGTAATGGTTGATGTGCCTGAAATGAATGATGGCTCATAATTTAAAGTGTGTTAATGCTGTAGATATATCCAGCAAATGCACTTTGTCAAAATGAAGTACCATGCTTCAATCTTCTGAAATGTCAATTTAGAGGATTTGAAAATATAGTTAATTATTGGAGCAATATACAGAAAACCAAAGAGAAATGTTCATGCCTTTCATTCATTCTGTCAAATCAAATTCATTTTATTTTAACCTATTTCAAAAAAATTTAGTTTACTCTAAAGCCAAACGTCTACAGACACACAACTGAGAATGCACAAAATGTTGCAAAACTGCCTACATGTTGTGTTTAATTACTCTGTGTTGATAGACATTAGACTTCATTCTCTACACTGTTTCACATGTTCTTTCTCTCACATACAAATCCAGGCATACATCCACATCAGAGATAAATCAGTAGATCAATTCAGAAAAAGCCTCAGGAAGTATTTTAGCTGACTAACTCTCAAATGGCTTATCATCCAGCCTTGACTCCACTGATGAACCTAGAAGAAAACAGAAGTACCAGCACAGTTGATCACAAGCAGTAACCAGGTTTACAGAAAGAGTGGATGCTGTGATTACATATAATTACAGTATGATTACAGTACTGATAAATAGTAAAAACATGAACATGAATGTTGGTGATGCGTTCTTCTGTTGCTTGCATTGCTCCCTTTACGTTATACATTGAGTGACTTAATGCATGTTGAGTTTTTTTTTTTCTTGAAGGCTTTATAAATTTGCAGTCTGTGCTATTCTGAGCTCTGCTGTGCTGCATTAAACAGAGAGTAGACTGTATGTGGACTTGAAACCAGTGTTTAGAAGGTATTCCAATTTTCTTGAAATGAATTATGCCCCTTAATCTGCTGGTAACAAAGCATCTGAGTCCCAGAGGGATATACTGTAAGAAAAGCAAGGTCTGAGTGCAATCTGGCTTCCCTCAGATCCCAGACTTTTTACCTCCCTGTTGTACCTGAGAGCCTTTGTTTCATAATTAATGCTGACATGTAAATTTTCTCTTAGGATGAGTATTGTTATTCTGACTCCCATCCTGAGTTATCATTGCACTCTTGCTCATTATTCAGCATTAAACATTTGCAATGATGCCAAAGTGGAGGGCATTGTGTTCAAATTGAATTCAACTCATTCTGGAGCGCCCCAACCAAATTAAAGATTCTTAGCCACTAGGCAGTCCTGAATAGCTCTGATGGGATTCATGAGTACACTTTGCCTGTTCCTGATAAAAATCTAAACTTCTAATCCTAACATGATTAATTATTATGTCCAGATGAACCAATAACCAACCATTTGCTTACTTAAAACCCAGTTGTTCCCTCTCATTGGATAGTCTACAGAAGGAGACAGAAAGGGTGAAAAGAAAAGAGAGGGCTACCACATCATCAACGCAACCAGAAAGCTGGACTCTCTAGTGAACAAACATCCGCTGGTGGCGTAGTTGCACAAACATGCCAAGCAATGATTGGAACATTTTGGCAGCAGCACTGTGGATAAACATGTGTGACAGCCATTTTGATTTCAGCACTCATCTGTATCCCAATGAGTTGGACATGTCTTTTACATTTTCCATTATCATATTTTCCTACCTGTCTGAAATGACAATTAAGTGCTGAACTCAGCTGTGATGTCAGATGAGGACACTGTTTTATGTAATTATAATTGTTGGTGAAGAAAAATGATACAGCATTAAATTAGAGTTTTACCTTGTATTTGAGATGCATTTGATAATAATTTACAACAAATACTTCACACATGTACCATATGTACCACTGAAACCGTATTCTGAATGTCGGATTGCAGTAAGAGGTAACATGAACTGATCAGTATTTCACTCAGGACAGACACATACCTGAAAGCATATTGCAGGATCAATGATTTATTTAAGTGGGGTGCGAGAGAAAGCATATTGACTATTGGGAGTAAATTGACTTAGGAGGATAGATTTCATTGTGGAGACAAAACTTTAAATAAAAATGGATGAATGAAGAAGAGGAATAGGATATCTAGAGGTGGGTGAAGCAGGAGACTTAAGCCAGAAGGTGGATTGGCTGATGACACAGAAGATACAAGTGGAGCGCAGACTGAGAAGTATGATAACCTAGAGGACCTGTGGAACACTGAACCAATGAGCTAGGGGTTGACGGGTGGAGGAGGGTTGAGCCACGTACAGTAGCACTGAAATGACAGCTGACAGGAGCAGAGCGGGAGAGGCAAATTTAATACCTGACAGGTAGGAATTGATTGGATTGCGGAGACTGTAGCAGAGAATGATTAGGTAGAAAGGTGATACACCGTCAGATAGCTGCCTGTGCGATAGGATGTGGGAAGAGAGAGAGAGAGGAGGAGAAAAAGAAATAAAGAGGGTAAAAATGTCTTAACCACATTATTTCTCTTACCAGGGAACCACACACGTTATAGTTTCAGCGTTTTCTTCCCAAGTACGCAGTACAACTGAGCGTCCCACCACCAAGCTAGAATGTTTTGATCAGAAATGCATCACAGAGTGCACACAGGCCTGCTTATTGATCTAAGACAAAACTACATGTAAAGATTTAAGTATACTCCATAGATATTAGATTTTTTAGTTATTAATGCAGATGTGTATTTTGTTAATGTTGCTTTATAATCTGGAGATTTTATATTTTATTTGGAAGTTTAGAAAACTCTGCAAAATATTACAAAAGCAAAAATATAGATGTATTTTTTAGGAGATGATTACAGGAAGGTGTAAGCTGGCTTGAACATGCAAAATGTTGTCATGGTATTTAAAAAAGCACACACAATAAGAAAAAGGGAAAAGCCTTTTTTAGGTTTGTCTTCTTCCTTCATCATTAAATGTCAAGAACGCCTACAATGTATGCAAACTATAGACAGTCATCAGTAAAAACTAACCTTGTGGTTTAATCATATTCAATATACACATGTTATTAAGTTCTGTAACCTTGTATTCAAATAGAAATTTATGCCTTAGTGAGTGTGTGTTGCAACTGTCTGGCTTTTGTTTGATCAAAGAATATCAGTTTAATTATTCCACAAGCCAAAGTGCCTAGGATGGAGAAACCCTTCCTGTTGTTTCTTTCAATTTAAATATAAGGAGAAACATCACTATTTCTATTTGTGGTTTATATAACATATCTTTGCATTAGTGAGCTATTCCTCTTTTGCATGCTGCGGCTTAATATAATTGTGCTTGTTTGTGTATTTAAGTGCTGGTTCCTACTCGCATACGATGGGCTATTTTTAAATTAGTTTAATCACTCAGTACTGCCCAGCATCATGAATGCATTACAGTGTTTCATCTGTGCTGTATATTGTTCTGGGTATAAATCAATTTTAGTGCTTCGCCCAATATGCATGCTCAACCAACATGATAATGGACATCCACACAAGCATTCTGCCATTTGGCCACGTACGTGCAAGCAGACGCACATACAGAGTAATAGAAGGATATTAACAAAACAACACATTTGTAGACACATTATTTATGTCTTGCATGCATGCGTGCTTATACACATGCTTTAAGTCACACTCACACACAGACACTCACACACTCAGGACATTAGATAGAGTCAGCAAGGGATCGTGCTGAAAATTACAAAATATAACTCCTGCTTATCTCAACATTGATTAAAAGGGAAAACTGGCCCTGAATACCATCTAGAGCCCAGAATGTTTAGAAATGAATAAATCATAACTCTTATCCCAAACAGCAGAAGGAGAAAATGAGCAATATCCTAGAAAGCTTTAATTTTTTTCTCCCCGTAAATATGAAAGGTTGTTTAGTGAATTCTAAGCAGATGCTTACCTGATTGGAATTTGATGCACAGCAGCAAAGGTGGAGTTATGGGTAATCCAGAGAGAAAATCATAATTTAAAATATCACCTTTAATTCCACCATAAAGCATAATTTAAAAAAAAAAACTGTAGACAGTTCATCTAAAAATAAACTGCCTATGTTTAGCACATACTCAATTATGAAAGACCACATGAAAAAAAGTTCAGAAGCAATCAGCAAACATTTGTTGCATGCATAAATACTGTACATTTTAACATTTTTCTCTTGTGCTTCAATCCAGACTGGTTAATGAGTGACCAGACACTTGTGGCCAAATATGTTTCGGCACATTGATGCTGTACTGTATAACTACTACAAATCATGGTATTTTGTAATGGCAGGCAGCACATTTCGAAGTAGGCTAGCTGAAGCAGTTAATCAGCACAGAATATAGATTGGTTTATTTTTATCTCATTCATTTGCAGGCATGAATTGGACAAATGGCTCTTTCTGTTTCTCGAAATGATGGAATGAATCGCCCTATTTAAAATGTAGGTTATAGTCATTGCTCTGATTAATGAATTCAAGGTAAAAAAAAAAAAAAAAAAAAGTAAATCCATGTATTCAACCCATGCCCAGCTGAATATTTCCCCTCCTCATGTTTCCACCTCAAAGATCAGGGCTTTACCTTTTGAAATATGAAGAAGTCAAATAAATAAGTTAAGGACATCATACAGCCTCACACTGATGTTCTTTGATTCCCTTTAGTTGTGCAAGACAATCTTTTTCACTGCTGCACTTTTATCTTTTTTGTCTGTACAATGAGCATGACCAAAAAGGAGCACTGATAAAATAAAGTGGAAAGAACAGGTGCTTAGCCAAAGGTCCCATGGTACAAGTTGTGATAGTTGAAAAAAAATAGATAATTTAGAATAATCCATTTGGTGTCTGTGGTGGAGGAGGGATATTATTTTTCATAATTTTTCCATTATAGGTAATGCTGTCAGAACATCTTGATACATCTTTTCTATGTATTACAACTTTAATCCTAATGGACAGAAAATCAGGGTATATTGTCTCTGGCAGCATAAATCAAATAATCATTTGCAAACAACTGATCAAAACATTTTCCATATAGCAAAACTAATTTAAACTCAAGATGTTAACACATGTTTTAACATCTTCATGCAAGCCATCGCACAGATGTGGTGCTTCATGTGTGTAAACAATCAGGTGCTCCAAAACTTCCCTTTATTTTTCAGGATGATCAGTGCCAGATATCACACCACAGGATCCAAAGGTAGCAGTTTCTTTCCATCACGAGAATATGATGCAGCATGATTCTACCCACTGTGCCCTGTGTTCTGCTGCTTGGGGTTTTCCACTCTTTGTAGCATCCATTTCTCCATATGGTCAAAATTCTTCTTCTTCTCTTCAGCAGGAAAATAACGTTCTAATTATCCCGAGTGTAGTTTTCAATTTAGTTATTAACTTATACTTGTTTTCTTTGTAGAAACAGTCTGGGTAAGATTCTTGTTTAAGATCCTCTTGGTAATGCAGCATACTAAAAACCCTACCAGATAAGCACAACATTTGAATTCCATATATGCTTTTTGTCTGTGTTACGTGTTTCTGACAGCAGAAATGGTGTGCACTGATTAACACCAACAGTTTAAAGTGTTATTAACACATATCATTTTGTAACAAATTGAATGTGATCATGAAATTTTGATGAAACAAACTAAAAAGTGAATTTAAATTTTCTCAAAAATAAAAAAGGTATCTGATGTTATTTTAGAAAGTGATTTTTGAAATGACTTTACAAAGCTCTTTGCAACAGCCAGAAGCAAGTTTGGGAATGGGTTATTTAAATCGCAGCTGTGTTCTCACTGCATGTTCAGAAACTATTATCAAGTCAGTTGTTTCAGTTTTTGTTTAAAATCCTTGTAAGGATAATTCCTTGTGCTGTTTAGACATTTAGTTTTTTCATTGGACTTCTTTTGATTTTAAATTTGCAAATGACTTCTATAATTAGGTTTATTTTTTCTAATACAATGATGTCTTCACTAAATGTGAGAGCACATCCTCTAGCACAGGAATTGCCAAATGCTCTAGTCCAAAGAGTTAGCAGGTTTTCATTCAATAAAAGTCTACACCATTTGCGTCACTGATCAACATATTTTCAACCAGAGAGCTGCAGCTAAGTCTTTGGATGACTAGGAAATCAGAGAACATTCTCCCCAAGTTTTTCTAAGAGGTGTACACACTGCACACACAAGGAAATTTAAAAGGCAATATGATTACATTCAAAGTCTATTAAACACATGCTGTAGATGGACAAAAGGATGGCCTGGACAAAATTGTCTGAGCTAAAACTAAATTTTCAAGTAAGCTTTTAAATCAGTCTGAGTTGTATACTGCATAGCAGCCAAGTCCACACACACACATACGCACACACACAAACACATCTGTGCTTATTGTCAGCTAACCAGCTGTCAGCCAGTCTTTACTGTCGAATTCGCTTACATGGGTATTAAACAGGGACTGCAAAAGAAAAGCTTCAATGATCACTTGTGTGAATTATTTAAATACAATAATCTTACCTCTAGTCCCTCAATTTGTGTGATAATTAATTTTCAGTTTCCAGTCTGAAAATAAACAGAAATAGATTTCCTAGATGATCTAATGTGCTGAATATCACAATTAGGATCAACATAGTTGTTAATTTTCTGACCGGTTTTAGTCAGCTCTGCACTTTGGACACTTAGTGCACTAACCTTTTGATTAATCTTGGGATGTCCTGTTCATGCTAAGTGAAAATAACTACTACTAAAAATTCACTGGTTTTGATTTGTAGATTTCATGATATGTATAGCATAGAAATCATCTACCGTCTGTGGTACATGATCAGCAAAACAAGGCCTTACCCTGAGACTCAAAATTTAAGTTTGCAGGACATCAGGGATGTGTGGAACCTTTTCTCCTTTGTCAGTTCTTTAGTTGTCCTTAACTACATTTAGCTGTGTATATGTGATTGTACATGTATGTGTGTCCTTACCTGCTAAGCCTTCAAAAATGTGAGGGCTTAGCAGGGTACTGACCACCTGGTGCTTGACTGGCATGTTTGCTGCACAGCAGGTAGCATAGACACATCTCCAGAGGCATCATTACACAACCTTGTTCCTTTTTCATACTTTCAAATTTCACTTGCTACCTTTAGTTGCTTTATTTCCTTGATGGTTAAACGACATGATGAATTAAGAAGGCTCTAAAACCAACATTAATCAGTGGCCCTATCCTTCTTGCCTCAAGTGTTTCAGGAAGACCTTCAGACACAATTGTAATTACATTTTGAATAGTAATTAGGTTTTTTCACTAGAAAAAAACAATAAAATCCCTTTCAGACATGCACTGCTTTCCATTTATCTGACTGCATCTAAAAGTGTCAGGTCTGAATGAGCACCCTGGTCAGTTTTCCATAAAGGTTACAACGGAAATCTTACTAGGTCAAACATTTATGTCATTTGTGTGTCACTTTCAGTGCAGTACAACTCTGAATTGCATGCAGTCACATTACGAGTAAGCAGCTGGGTTATTATCTTTAACAAAAACTAACTTATAAACAAGAAAAGTCAAATTGCTTAACCCGTCTGTTTCAGACAATAATCGTGTCATGTAACGGCAACTGGGGCATAGTAATCAAAGAAAACCCCCAACAAGTTAATTTTTAAAGTCACCATCTAAGGGAACACGTGCTGTTGGTGCAAAAAGATACAGAGAATAAGAGCACCAAGGGAAACGTCATTATCCAGCAGCAACAGACCAAAACACACTGAAAAGATCAGAGGAGGATGACCAGTTCTAGTCAATAGAAAAAACTGTAAGATGCAATCTATTCACTGTGACTAGTATGTGAGCCAGATTATGTGACATGCACACGTTCAAAGAATTCTCTGCTGCACTTGATCTGAAATTCAAAACTCCACAGACTGTGCACATCAATTAATTCATTGCGCCACAAATGCAAAGAGCAGCTCACAGCGTCAGTCTGGTATTAATGTTTTTAGATTAACACACAGAATTGATGTAAAAAAATGTCTATGCATAAAGTTTGTTTATAACAAATATTGTGTGTGTACTGTGGCTTTCTCTGTCACAGTTGTGGGTATGTCTTAAAGCCATGAGGAATATTAACAAAATAAAAAGTGTAAATGACAGAAAGGCATCACTTTTACAGATTGATGGAGACACTAATGATACACATCCAGTGTCTGAAAAGCACTTAATTGTGCAAGAACTCCTTTGTGTTTTCATTTTCATTAAGAGGCATATTGTACATACGTATATACATATAAGTCATTTCAGGCCTTAAACAGTGAGTGTGAAATGTGTGAATGTGAAGGTGAATACGAACGTGTCTGTCCCTCTGTGTGTGTGTCCTCATGGGTGCATGTGTATGTGCTATAAACCCTTAAGCCATGAGAGCTTATAGCTTTGAGGACCCAGCCCCACCAATTAAAACACGTTAAAGGCAGAATTCTCCTTACTTCTCTCCACAGGGAACCAACAGAGAAGGCTTGTCAAGTTTCTCACTCTACCCAAAGTAATAATTACCCGAGATAATTACTTTCCTTTCTCAGGCAATTAATGCCAATTCCAAGGGAGATGGTTTGGGACTCAGGCAGGGGCTGAGGTTGTGCACAGGCTTAGAAATTAACAGCAGGGAGCTTTTATTTATTTATTTAGTTTTTTACTAAACACTTTGAGAAATTAAACCATGAGGCATGTGAGCCATGGCATGATGTATTGAACTGTAAAACAGAGGAAACATAGCAGCACAGGTAAACCCAAACAGAATGCAGGTAATTGGAACAGATGTTGGTGTGACAGAGTTTTCTTTTCACCCTCCTTGAGTCTTGTTTCCATTGGTTCTCTGGTTATCCTGTTAGGCAGTCTGCTGTAGGGAAGGGTGAAGTGACTAAATGTGAAGTCAAAGAAACCCACAGTAAAGTAAAAATACACGTACAGCTGTACTTTTAAAACCATACTATAGCAGTTACACACCACAGGTACACAAAAACACCTGAGTCTCTATTCATGTGTCTTCTGTGAATGACTAAAACAACCCTTCCAGCAGAATCACATGGAGCAGCATTCAGCTGAGTGGGATCAGGATCAAAACCATACATGGCCATTTGTGGTCCTGCTTTGTGTGTGTGCGCGCGTGTGTTGGCATATGTGCACACATGTGAATAAGCGAAGCTGATAGCCGTCACATGCAGCTGCCACCCTAGGCTGAGTGCCCATACACTGGTGCCAGTGTCTCATCATGGGGTATGTAAAACATTGTGAGAGAGTGACCCACACTCACAACCATTCATTTTTTTCTCTTATAATTATGCAGTTCCAGAGATAAAAAGAGACACAGCAGGGAAAGATGAACACTCATTTCATTGTACAGTAACAGATCTCATCAAATGATTGTTATTCTTGTATTTTACATGTAGAATGAGAAGTCCTTTAAAAGCATATTCACGTCATAATTTTTCTTCTTCAAATTTGTATTATACAATCATTCCACTGTCTAGGAGCATTTAGAAATGTTAATTCACATTGGAGTAGCAATAAAGATTAAAGTTTGAACTACTGATGTGCAGTAACATAAACCATGACAGCAATGATTGCTGCATTTATACATTATTAATGCAAAGTCCAAGTGGTTTTGTGCTTACCACACAAATAATGACTAATAACATTATATCAGTCAAAACAAAAAATTACATTCTTTCCATATTATACTCTCAAGAAAGTAAATTGCTCAGTCAGGTAGGTAAAAATAACTAATATATTCAAACTGTATAGTTGATAGTAATAATGTTCAAAGAAGCATGCAAAAATAAAAAGACCATTTACTGTAATAATCTCTCAGACATTTGTGTATTGCAACCTATGGGCCTAAATTTTACTTTTACAAAGGGTAAATTGAGATGTAACAATAAATGATGAATGAAATAGATTATGGTGATGAAATAGGATCATTGTAAGCTTTGATTTATATGTTATATAGTGCGAAACGGTTACCTTTGTAGGATCCTTATATAGCATTATAATAAAAATGACATCAACATCCTGGCGTCTTCAGGACAAATTCAACCTCTTCTGAAATATCTTTCTATTGAGTATTGATTAAAAAGGACATCTTGGCAATGTTTGATGTCACTGCATATTGTATAGACATGGTATTTACTAATCGTTTGCCTAGGAATATATGACTTTCTGACTGTCAAGTCTTAGAAACTGCTCATAGCTTGCTGATTATGTATTGAAGAATAACACATTTGTTGACCTTGTTACTGACAGTGGAAACACTTAAACCTATCTTTGCCTTTTACTTCACTTCTCTCTGGGGTCGTCAGTTATCATTGGCCTTGGGAGAAAAAGATAGTTAAAAGATGTATTTGTAGAAAATTGCATAAAAACCAGCAGACACAGTCTGAGCTGTAAACAAGCAAGCATGTGGCAAAAATGGTCTAAAAACAGTGTACATATTGTTATTAACTGGCTATTTTATAAAATAAAGGTTTAGTACTGGAATTATTTAACACATAATCTACACTTAATAAACACCATTGTTACGCTAATAGACAAACAAAACAGCTTCATGAAGTCAGATTTATGAAATGCTTGTTGTAGCCCTGTCTAAGTACAACAGTATATGATCCACAGTACCTCATAAACTTGTCAGCCTGGGTGCAAAACAAGAAATATTCATTTCTTCCTCGTACATGCAGTTGTAATCAAAGTATATGTGTACCCATAAAGTAGTTAAATAAGGTTTTAATATGCATTGCCAAAACATCTTTTCCATCTTAATAGAGAGACAGACACAAAAACACTCTTAAGAATCTAAGAAATATGAAAAGAGAATCATTAAATTCATATAAGGCAAAGAAAGAAAGAGAAACAGAAGAAGTAGTTTAGATGGGGTGTGAGAGAGTGAGATGGCCTTTAAAATGTACGGTTGTTATTATTGTTTGTGTCCCATTACCAGTGGAAGCAAAATGACCACATTGTTTCATCAATAGTGAGTAAATGACAGTGAGAGAAAGATTGTCACCTTTAGCGTGAGCAAGAAACAATACCTGTAATGGCTCATTGTGTCCATGATAAACACAATGAGCCCATCTTTTTAGGCTGTTTTTCGCTGTCAGGGACAGATAATGTGCTTGTTAAATATTCATCTAATTACTATAGAAGAAGAGCCTTTCTTGTGCCATGAGGTGACATTTCAAATGCCATTCAATAAATCCTCAAGTCTAACCTATTCCTTTTTAGTTGAGGTTCAAATAGATCAGCTGAAAATGTAATAATCTCCACAGTAAAACAGAACCTCTACTAATACAAGTAGTAAACATATATGCAAAGAACACTGAAATATAGATTAAAAACATCTATCTAACAAAAAACTGTTCCATGGTTCTTTTCTAAACATTAAGAGATTTTAGTCCGATCTTGGTAATAGAAACTGCACTGTTACTGTATGTCCTCTAAGGACACTGTCCTCTACCGAAAAAAAATAGCACTTTGTTCAGATGCCTTAAATGGCCACAGTTATATGAGGGATGAACATACGGGAAGAGATGAAAATCGAGTGAATGAGCAGAGGGAGGGTGAGGCAGGAAGATAAAGTGACAAAGGGGACAAAAGGCCTGGTGGGAAACCTAAAGCATGAGAATGGCTTAACTATTAACTAATTACACCATCTAGTCACAAGACCACCAGGTGGTGTTAATGTTGTGGTGGACAGGGTTCAGCATGGGCACTCTGACTAGAAATTTAATCCTGGCTGTGCTCGACAGGTGTTAAAACACACAGTACTTAGTAGCTTGCTGCGTGTGGTGCTCTTTAGCTGCTGACCAGTCAGAGTGCCCATGCTAACACCTGTGTCATCACATTAAAATATTAAAGTCAAGGTAAAGCAGTGATAAATATGTCTTCTGAGTTTGCCATACCACAGAAAATAATTGGCAAATGTATAAAATAAGGTTCCCAGCTCATGAAAAATTAACCAGCACTTTCTGCTCTGAAATACTGGGGACATGATTGGTGAAATCTCTGAAAGCGATAGTGTTTTTTTAACGTCATAACATGGTGCAGTCCATATTCATAAAATAAACCAACACTCTCTTCTAAAGTTGTTATTTCAGTATTTTATTTATCTTTGCATTAGGTTATTCTTACAGCTTCTAATGGGTTGTTATTAGCACTGCACCACCTCAGTGGCTCAGTGGCCTCAGGCCTACTGCATGAGGTGGTCTCGTTATCCATTTTTGCTCTATGATCACTGTGTTTTCTGTCTAGTAAACAACACGCTGGACTGGAAAATTTGCTTAAAAAACTCTAGATTATTCTAGCAATCCAGTTATGTTCTTATTTACATTCAGCTCAGTTTGTAAGCCACTGCGGTCTTTTAAACCCTGACATTTCTCTCAACGAATCTGGTCCTGTGGTGTTGTTTCCATTAGCTAGTTTCATCTGCATACGGTTAGTAAATTGCCTTTCTTACCGCACCCTGACTTTTTTAAAAATGTGACATTCAAAAAGGCTTCTTTCTTTAAAAAAATACTAAGGATGTTACTTCACAAGAAAAAAAACAGTTTTCACAAGTTAACATACATACTGCATACACAAGTTACATAGATGTAACAACACACATCTTATGAGAAAGTGAACTCATGTGTATATAGATGCATGTATGATTAAAAACATGTATACACATTTACACACAAACAAATGCAACAAGAATATGTGTCCATCATTCACTGGCTTTAAAATTTAGATAATTCATTCCTGTCACCAATGCCCCATCTCCTTTCTTCTCTTTCTTTTCATAGATGGAAAGTGCTCTGGCAAAAGAAAGTCATCTGTAAAGGAGACTGATGGCTAACAATTGATGTGCCAATCCCGTCTAGACAGCAGCACTTCATCCAATTATGTTGGAAATACAAACATGATCTCAACAACAATGGCAGGATTACCAACACCATAAAGAGGAGAGGAAGAAGTAGAGGAAGACAGGTGATGAGGATGAAATTGACAAAGGAAGATAGATGGTGACAAGCCTGGACTGTGGAAGACATGATGGTATCAATAGTGAGAGATATGGATTTTATTTAGCAAGACGAACAAAATACAAATAAATGTACCATCTTGTCATGCTGCCATTGAGTGGGGATCAGTGAGAGGAAGGCTTGTGATTGAGTTCATGTGTGTAACAAAAGAAATGTCAATACAAAGACAATAACACACATACAGAACACAATTTGTTAGTGTTACATAGCAAAAGATGAACTAACATAAGCATGAGATGTCAGCAGAATGTTTTTTACTCAGAATTTTGAAAAGTAATCTTTTATGAAAATTATAACTTTTCTTTTGACTAATAGTTATACTTCATTGTAACCATGCCAGATCTCATTTTGTTTTGTCAAACTTTAAAACAGGTTTTCCCATTGTTGTTTTTGACTCAATGTTGTTTCCCATTGAGTCAAAATTAGGTTTTAAAATGTGTAGCCAGGTGATAAATTTATTTAGATTTTTCTCTCAGACAGTGGCTGTCAATAGGTGGCGCTTGGGCACCCTGTCTCACATGAAGAAGAAGAAGATAGGAGTAACATAAAATGATTTTAGAAAAACATTAAAATTTAAATAAATGATCTATATATTATACAGACCATGAGTACTGTGTATAATCTGCATTCCAGTGTAGTTTAAAAATGTTCTCTCACTCATTTACTGTGACTAAAAGGTCATGTGACATATTTCCTGTTCCTTTGGGGCGCAGAAATCTTTACCATAGACCTACGCTATAACTGGTGCATGCGCACTGGAACCCCCTTCAATAAAAAGTATAGGAGAACCTTGGGGCGCAAAATTTTCTGCCCAAAACCCACCTAAAAGAACGATGTTACAGCTTCAGACCAGGAAATTCAACCGAAAACTCACCATGGAGCTTGTGTTTTGTTTACAGTCAGTCGGAGGAGCAGTTTTTTGTCATGGATAAAGCTAATTCAGATGCTAATAAGTGAACCATTCCACAGAAGAACACCACAGGAAAAGATTAAAGATTCTGGACCTCACCAGCCGGACATCAAAATGAAATAACTAACACAAGACAGAGGGAG
>JAUBNQ010000006.1:10533162-10570178 GCA_032353495.1 Ctenopoma kingsleyae
CATTCTGAGAGCGAAGAGCTCTGCTGGGATAATAAGGTTCTATGAGGTCTTTAAGATATGAAGGGGCCTGATTATTTTGTGTTTTATATGTGAGAAGAAGGATTTTAAACTCTATTCTAGATTTACAATGCAGCAAGATGACTTAGAGAAATTAGCACTTGACATGAAGGTTAATGCTCTAACATAGAAACCAATATGACCTGTGCATTTAAGTAATTTAAGTTTGCATTTTATTATTGGGGCACCAGGATTTTATAAAGAAAACTACTCTTTTGATGTCTTGATGTCTCTACTAGTCATAATTTATCAACCAAACTGAATTAATCTGTCTGATTGATCTAACAATCAGTTAATGATTAGATAAATATAGATATATGCAAATTCAAATAATAAACCATTCACAGAATAAACAGCTCTTAAAGCATGAATAGATTAATAATGTTAAACACAGGAAATCTGACAGTCAAGGAATGTGCAGTTGTAAAACAGATAATAATCCCTACACAAACACTGAGGGATGAAATTTTGATAATTAAAATTATAACTGAATTTTAAGGGATGAAGCTAGGACTTTTAGTTCTGGACATCAGCTTTCCAATGAGCAGAAAAGAGTAAAGTTGTGCCTATTTGAGTGTTGCTAAGTGTCTCTGTGGGCTTTCCGGGCCAGAAGGGAAAAGCCTTCTCAAATCGTTCCGAGTCTTCACATCAACAAGCGTCTTTTGTCGTCGTGGTCTCTTTGGAGGAACTTGTGAAAGTATAATTTCCCAGGTTCCATCCAAATGATAATTTAAAAAAAAAAAAACAGTCTCCTCTCTCTCATATTGGCTATTTACTCAGTCCCTAGAGAAGATCAAAAGTCAGTTTGTTACTTTGGAATGGTCAATTTGACATGGCAAAATAACCTGGAATTTAACATTTCATGGTAGTTTGAGATTAGACACTTTGGCATGACACATGGAATAACTTGTACAAAGAGGATAGAAGTGACTACTAAACTGGTTACTTGGAAGATGTGGTACTTTAGTAAGAAACCCTTCATGAGAATTTGAAAGGCCACTAATATACTGCAGGCAACTCTGCTGTTGACACCCCAAACCCAGAACTAAAAGTAATGAAGACAAAAATGGAAATACAACAAAAACAAACAAATTAATGAGATAGAACTCTCGGCAAACATGACATTAGACACACACACACACACACACACTGCATCTAAACTGGACAGCAAGATAAAGAGCTATAGGAAGTGATAAACATAGAGCATAACATGAAGAAACAAAATGGAGTCCTCATGCTGAAGGAAATAATCAAAAAAGCCTAATGCATCATGAGGAGGTGAAAACTATAGGGCATTAGAGAAAAAGTTTGGAGCTTACTCTTACCAAGATACTCTAAACAAGAAAGAAAAATAGACACTGATGCATATTGTAGATACTGTAGATAGTTTGTTTTCTCTCACCAATAATTACAGTAACATCTGTGGCCAGAGAAATGATCTCTCACCTTCTCCTTGTGATCCAAACATGATAGTGGCCATTTCTGAAATGTTACAGGGGATCACATCAGACATATACCCAGTCCACTCGTGCACACACAAACGGTCATACTGATAGGGAGAAAGACAGACTAACAGAAGAGACCCATGGGCCTGACACAATTTTCAGAAGCCTTTTGAGCAGTTGGCCGATGACTTGGATATGCCTGTTATTGGGAAGCAGAGTCAGAGTCAGATGTTTCCATGTGAGAGCTGCTAAATCCATCCTTTCTGCCTCCCACTGCCTCTTTCACTGGAAATAATGTCATGCTATCCTGAATCTGTTCCAGGGTTTGTGTTCACTGTTTTCACAATACCTGATCTAGTTGGAGGTACATGAGTGCATTAGAAACCTTTCACCTCTGTTGTAGCCATTGATGTTGCAGGATGTGTAACAGTATCTCAAGGGTAGAAACTTGATATAACACTTCATACACTTGTCATGTCTGAACAAAATATGTGTGCTGCTGTGAAATAGTTGTGAAACAAAGGGGAAATGAATGAGGACTAATCAAGCAAGAGCTGTTTATCAGTACTTAGCTGTTACTGTATTTATAGCCCTGATCCACTATAATGAAGTGTGTAGGCAAACCAAATGAGGATTTTCTCATTCTCCTTTTTTCACATCCTCTTAACCGCTTTCTACTCATGTCTCCCTCCTATTATCTCCATATCCCTTCCCTCCGCTGTGTGAAGAGTCACATTAAATATAAATAGAGAGAAATGATGGGCAGAGAAATCTAATTGTTTAGACACCATATTGAATTTTAGAGGTCTCTATTGAATTAATAGGGTATGATTTCATCGTTAAAAATTCATGATGAGATTGTGAGGATGTTGGTTTTAATTCTGTGAGAACCGACAGCCTGGGCTGGCAACACCACAGAGGGACAGAATAAAATGCAGTTACATTAAAAAGATAAAACATTTCTGACCTTATTTAACTTTTGAACAAGTGCTCTCAAGGGACAATTGAGATGAAAACCAATGCAGCACAGGGGGTAATCAAAACCAATCCAATGAATCAATAGAAGATCACTTTAAAGCACTACTCTCGTACTGCATATAGACAAGTGTCGTAACAAGCATAAAAAGATCAGTTTTTGTGATCTTACATACACGTATTCACACTCATACTGACTGAAACGTAAGGGAGACTTGTACCCTTTCTTCTATTCCTTCAGGAAAGGATTGCAGGCAGCAGTTCCTATTTTTCAGACTGCCAGCCATCTGAAATCAAATTTCCCCTGAAGACACCATGAAATTACAGATATTTTCTCTCCCAGTCCACCTCCCTGCCAAAGCCCACTGGATAAATATCACAACTCTAAGCCTTTCAAGCTGCTATAAGCTGGCATGCTGATGACATTTTGACCAGGCCTATGTTTCTCCCCAAAGCCTCTAAGTCACACATGCACATACACACTTGCACACATACACTGTGTCCGGCATTTGTCCCTTCTCTGTCTCTCTCTAGCCCCTCTCCTAGTGACAAGCTTAGCAGTGCAGTGATCCATGGTACTAGCCGCCTGTTTATCCAGGCTAAGTGCTCTTTGCTGTGCCACTCCACTTTTCTCTGTTGTCTCAGACCTGTTTGATTGATAAATATTGCAGCCGGCAGGCAGTGCCAGCCTCTGACCTTAAGATAATGGAAATAGTATGAGAAGTATAGGACAAAAGGCTAACCACTAAAACTTCCTCACAATCATGTTCAGTATGTTTTGGTAAAGACATGACAGGTAAGATGGATGGAATTAGGGTAATTCACTGTTTATTATGGTCTATGCTGTGTTTTAAAATGCCTTAAATATCCACAGCAAAAGTCATGGTGATTTACTGATGCACAAAGGAAAATGTTTCTGAAATGTTTCTGTGTATGTGTGTCTATGTAAAGCCCAGTCTATTTTCTGTTGAAAGTTCTGTTAAAACATGGGGTATTATCTTGTGATTGTGAGTGTGTATTAGTTTTTCAACCTGTCAGTCTTGAGCAATTTGTAACAATTTAGAAAAATTGATTTTAGGATTAGTGTGTAAAAACAACAAATAGCCAGAACTTATAAAAGGGATATACCAGTGTTGTTGCAGATTTAGTTGTACTGTATAAAATTTACATTTTATGCATGCTGTGATGTTTTAGCTCTTTATCTTTTCGGAAAACCAATACTCTTTACAGTTTCCAAAAGCAGGCATTTAAGACTCATCACAGCATGAAGAAATTTATACCTCTACAACTACCTCACAAATCGACCTCAGTACCTCAGGACTGTGAGTCTGACATGATGGTCTGCAACACTGGAGCCCCACAGGGAACGGTTTTGGCACCGTTCCTCTTCACTATCTATACTGCAGACTTCATGTTCAACTCAGCCACCTCAGTCATCTGCAATAGTTCTCTGACGACTCTGCCATTGTGGGCTTGATCAGAGATGGGGATGAGGAAGAGTACAGAGGACTAGCGGTGAACTTATGGAGGCACACTCACCCCCCACCATCACCAGAGAACATCCAGGGAAAGAACATTGAGATTCTTATAAATACCTGGGCATTCCCCTGAACAAACACTGGACTGGACAGATAACACTGACGCACTTTGCAGGAAAGGACAGAACAGACTCTTCCTGTTGAGGAGACTAAAGTGTTTTGGAGTAGCAGGGATCAGTCCTGAGGACCTTCTTTGACTCTATGATGGTATCAGCCATTTTTCATGGATTGGTGTGCTGGTGCAGCCACATCTCCACTGCAGACAGGAGGAGACTTGTTAAATTGATCAGGAAGACCAGCTCAGTCCTCCTGTCCTTGGGATGCACCTGGACTTAGTGCATGTGATGGGAGAAAAGAAGATGATAGCAAAGCTGTCAGCTCAGCTGGAGAACGACTTCCACCCCATGTATGATACTGTTACAGCACAAAGACTTCACAATGTGAGTTGCCCCCAGCAAAACCAAACACATTAACTGTTGTCTATCAAAGCTATGACATTCAGATAGACTGTAGTGTGATTGATTGATTGATTGATTGATTGATTGATTGATTGATTGATTGATTGATTAATTGATTGATTGATTGACCCTTGCCTGGACTCTTACCGCTGATGTTCTTTATTGTTATTTCTTCTGCTGCTGTAACACTGACATTTTCCCAGCATGGGACAAATAAAGGCTCATCTTATCTTATCTTATGTTATCTTAATGAAAAGTAATGCCATCTTTGTGAAAACCCAAATTCATGATAACATGGTAAGATGAATTAATGCACATTTCTTTTATTTATCTGATAACTACTAGGACTGATAAAGCTTAATAAGTAGGGATGACAGTTTTACTACTAGATTACTGGGTGTGGCAGTTGAAACTATCAACTGCTCCGGTCTCAGGACAGACAGTTACCCAGGACTTCTTCTCATACCATTTTCTGGAGAAAGACCGAGTGTTATTTCTCCCTCTGTCTTCTCTTTGATGTTTGATTTTGATGTATGGCTGGTGAGGTCCAGAATCTTTAATCTTTTCCTGTGGGGTTCTTCTGTGGAACCAGTTTTTAACAACTGAATTTCAACTTACTTTAAACAAAACACAAGCGTTGTGGTGAATTCCTGGTCTGGAGCTGTAACGTCAGTCTTGTGGGTGGGTTCTCCTATACTTTGTATTGGAGGGGGTTCCAGTGCGCATGCACCAGTTATAGCGTGAGTCTATGGTAAAGATTTGTGCGCCCCAAAGGAACAGGAAATACATCACACGATCGTTCAGTCGTGGTAAACGAGTGAAAGAACATTTTTAAATTACACTTGAATGCAGATTATACACGGTACTCACAATCTGTATAATATATAGCTCATTTATTTAAATTTTCATGTTTTTCTAAAATTGTTTTACGTGATTCCTATCGTCTTCGTCTTCTTCATGTGAGACAGGTGGAGCGGCGCCCCTCTACTGACGGGCCGCCACTGCTTCCAATGTATGAAGAGATACAGTGAACAGATGCAAGGTAAATATTAAGTTAAACGTCGTGTTGAACTGTGTATTGATTACTGAGCTCACAGTAATGTGAACCACAGAAACAAGCTCTTACAACTAAATGTAAGAAGCATCCTCTCTTAGTGATCTTTTGACATCCCCTCTAGTCATGCATTGAGTAATTTAAAGCTCCTCTGCTTTGCATAATAAACTCCATTTTACATATATTGTTAAAAGTATATCTCAAACCAGTTTCCTTCTTTTTTTGTCCCAGAATATTCAACACAACCAAACTACCTCCTACCATTATGAAAAAAAGACACACCTGAGATTCAACAATGTGTAAATGTGTTTTCTGCAGAGAAAGTCATCCATGGATCTCATGACATATCTGTGACTTCATCACCATTTAAAGATCACTAGCAGTAGCAACCACTTCATCTTTGACAGAAAGACAAAACTTTGACTCTTTTATACAGACCTAACTACTGGCTGCAAAGATCAAGAAGCTTAGACAATAGCAAGACTACAAAATTTGCTGTGAGGCATACAAAAAGCCCTTCAGTGCACCATACATTCTTTGTGTGTCAGACAACCTGTAAGAAGCAAAGGAAAATCCATGTTGATGGAGCCTAGAGTGACACAGTAGGAACCTGCAGTCACGCACCAAGTGATGGAAAGACTTTGAATGTTTCCCAACTGTCTGTACTGCCGGAGACCTTAACTCTGCCAGCTAAAGAACAGAGACTTGTGCAGCCCTGTAAAAGTGACAATGTAAAAGAATTCTAAGTGAAAATACTTACTTGATTCTGAGACATTATGGACTTATGGGAAAATCTGAAAAAAGGGCCAATTTCTGCTACATTGCCATGTATCTGCAACATATGATGGACTGAAAGGAACAATATGTAAGACTAATGCTACGCATTTAAAAGTGGTACTTCATTC
Source organism: Ctenopoma kingsleyae (assembly GCA_032353495.1). Taxonomy (NCBI): domain Eukaryota; kingdom Metazoa; phylum Chordata; class Actinopteri; order Anabantiformes; family Anabantidae; genus Ctenopoma; species Ctenopoma kingsleyae. Next base: position 10,539,595 of record JAUBNQ010000006.1, read on the forward strand.
CAAATTCAAAATACTGGACAGCGTTGTTTGCCCCTAGACTTCCTCCCCAGATTCAAAGCTCATGTGATTACCAGGTAAAAGACACTAAACGCATGAGCGAACATGAGACGATCAAAACATTCAACTTTGACAATGACAAGTGAGTCCTACACTGCAGGTTAAGTTCCTCAGCCTGTTTGTTGTTTCACAATGTAAGCGCTATCCTGTGTGGCACAGACAGGAAATGATTTTAGCTCCTCAGTTTTGTAAAACAAACATCAATACATGGTTGCCATTATTTGTTTTTAATACCATGTATAATTGAAACAGCAAAATAACTTATATTTGCATTGTATGGTCCGGGGCTGTAGTCAGTGAAGATATTTAATTACTATCTGTTTCAATTCTACAACATTTGAATCATAAGGAATTGCACCATACGTTTGCATCAATTTAGTTTACGTTATCTGTTGCTCCCCAAACAAGGTGACATAGACATAGACTGTGATAAGCAAAAGACAACACAAGTTGAAGCACTGCCTGTGAGCTGGTTCTGACAATTTGAGGTCACTGCTGCTCTCACATGACATGCTCTACTCACTGCACCACACCCTCTGCAATATGGTGGTGTCATCACTGCTCTGCTTACCTGATGCTGTGCTGCCCTACCTGTTGGCTCTGCATCTAAGTTCCCCGGAGGGAAGTTATTATCATCACCCTCTAATTGCAGCTGTGTTGAGCTTGGTGTATCCTTGTAGGAAGTGATAAGGACATGATAAAATGTTGTTCAAGATCATTTGATTATTATTTGATAATTACCAAACACTATAGCAATTGTTTATGTTAAAAAGAGAGAAGATATTCATGTTAGTAAAATAATACTCCACTAACCACTAGCTTACTTGGATAGGGTTGCATAACTTTAAAAATACACTGCACAGAGTACTCTAGTAAACTATTTCAGAGCCACACAGTATTAAAATTGCATCAGTGTCTGCCTGTGTGTGTACTTCAGACACAAGTGGTATTCTTCCTGAGTCATCAGAATAACCACTGAAATGAGTTCACCATGTGAAGGTAGAAAGGTGAACCTGTTCTATCACATTTCCCCAAAGGAGAGATAGGACTGACTTCCAGTTATATAGGATATACTTGATCTGCAATCTCATCCCATATTCTGTTATATAATATCTCACGCCAAGCTTTAGTAACTGGTTCCTCTGCTTTCCAGTCTCTTGTCCATTTATTTCAGTGTCTCCTTTCTTCCAGCTGAGCCCACAGGGGCAGTGACCTCATCTAAACCCAAACTCTGTGACCGCTGGGCTTCCTATGTGTCTGAGAGGAGATGAGAGTGCCAGACACCTCTCTTATTAAACCTCTGTTTGGCTATCAAGCCAGGGGGTGCAAGACAGAGACGGGTGGGCTGGACCAAACTGAGTCTCTTTTGTCATCCCAAACATTACACTCTAATTGGCTCCCATAGGTCTCGAGCCTCCTGAAAAAGGAATGTGCACACACATGCACATAATACATAGACATAAACATGCACACACATTTACAGTAACAATTCTATTCTATTGCTCAAATCTAAAAAAAAAAAAAAAAAACGGTTTATTTAATCTGTCTTCCTGAGTATGATGAATATCATGATTAGAAGCTCATTACCTCGTGTGGTGTGTTGCACTCATTCTTGGAAGTAAGATTGCAGTACAGCACTGGACTGGCATTGCTGTACCCTGTTGTCCCACTTTAGCCACCACTGGAAAATATCAGTGTACCACTTTGTTTGGCACTGTATTTGGCACAAATACGGCCTCAATTTTAGCATTAGAGTTCTTTTTACTGTTTCTATACACTCAGAGTAGATCATCAAACAAATGTTGTCTAAGGAAAAAACACATAGTGACCACTGAAACTTTTTATACTTATACTTTATTTATGCTTACCTATAGCCAAGGTTAATCAACCACAAATCAAATAACATCTGAGAAATGTTTATGGAGCTAAAAAATGGCTAGATGTTATGGCTTTCCATTATTTAATGACAACTAACTATTTAATCTTTTTACCCAATGCACAGTACAGTTACGGCTTTCCAACGTTTGGGAATAGAACTAGATGTAGCATGATACTCAAAATTAATCCACACAGGGCATCAAATATTGACTCTACATCCTTGGTCAAACCATGTGGCATCACACAGAAAAGCTCAAGGTACCCTTTCATGTTGACCTTTGTTTGGCTAGCTAGGGGGGCCCCACTCAAAAACCTTTAGAAGGCAATGTCTCTGCACTACTACCAGTGCTGTTCTGTCACAAGAGGCTTTGCCACCACCTCTTCACATTAAGATTAGTTATGGAGCATATCTCTACTAAAAATATTTTTTTAAAGTTCCATACTGTAGCTTTAAGTTTGTGTGTAAAGTGTAGAAAGTGTAAAATGATGGGTGAAGACAGTGGACAACTCCACAATTCATTACCTACAATGTTACATCCTGTATGTCTTCAATTGTGAATCAAGCAAAGGACAAAGCAAGGACTGGTGCCGGGACTCAAACCCAGGAAACAATGTTCTTAATGTATGCCAGTGTTAGAGAACTTAGTTTCCATAGCAGCATATGACCCCACAGATTTATACGACAAAACATAAAAGCAGACACCTGCAGTCATGACCATGTGCCTTTGCTTTCTCTGTTCTTTGTGACTTTCTTTGTTCCATCATGTTCTTTGTGACTTTCCTTGCTCCATCAGCATGACATTCATCCCTGAAAGATGAATAAAGTGGCATCATTTAGGAACCTTGCAAATTATAGTCAATTTCTGCTCACCGTCAACTGAGTCCCCTAGGTTTTATATGACCAGCCTCGTCAGCTAAATCATCCTCTCTCTAACACAGCCTGCCATCAACCGTATCCTGATGGCACATTCACAGACTATAGATTAATTCACTTTCTCATATTACAATGTTTAATTACACAGCCTTCAGAGCAGCACCATCACAGGCGGAGATTTATGTGTGTTTGTCTGCAGATATGAAGTCTATATAACAGTACACTGTCATATTCATCATCCCAACAGATGAAACTGGGTTTAATTCCTCCCTCTGTTAGGATGTAATTACGGAGGTTTACTGAGATGGAGAATTTTGACAGAAATACACACTGAAATACCATATTGCACACACACACACACACATACTCACATCAGACATTCACAAAGATGAGAATTATGCTCTCTATTGTGCTGTATGCATGAAGCTTTATATGCCAAAAATGTGTGCCCAAAATAAGTCCCTACCTCTCTTGTGCATTCTCATAGGAATAAATTCTTGTAATTGTGAATCAGGAAACAGAGATTTGTATCTGGGTAATCCTATTTACTTCATTGCAAGTCTTTCTTTTGGGCTATTTTGGGCAGAAGTGTCAGATTAGAGCAAATAAACAGCTAACATAAACGGAATAGGTTCTAAAAATCTCTCCCAAGCACTCTTAGAATAAATTATGATTGCAGTTATTACTTCTCTTGCTGGTGCCAATCTTTAATGGCCATCTGAACCTTTAGTGGTATTTGAGCGCACTCTTCTGCCGCTCCAGCTTTTTCCTTAGGCTTGGCTAATTGATGTAAGTGTTGCCATTGATTGTAGATGAGAGGCTGCTGCTTATATCCAGACACAAAGGAGAAGCCAGGCGACTGTAATTGGTTAGGCCACAGAGGGTGGAGAGCTGAGACTGAGGGTTGGTGGAGAGAGACAGGAATGTTTTTTATTAGTTATTATATGTCTGAGAATGAGCTCTCTGTCTGTCTGTGCTTGTGTATGAAGTTGTGTGAATGGGTCAGCAGGGAAGTCAGTGAATAGAAAGTCATGCTGTATTTCTGACGTATTGTCAAGTGGCTAGGCAAACCCCCCCCCACCCCCGCCCCACACACACACACACACACTCACACTCCACCACCTCCAAGCTGTCATAGCTATCGTTTACATTTTTTATGCCTATCACTCACTGGTTCTCCCCATGCCAATCATTTCACATCTGTCTCCGGATGTCTGACAGTCTATCACTGTTCTTTTTCCTCATCCTTTCTGATACTTTCTCTTTTCACATAAATCCTATAGTTGGTCATTTTCTATCCATGCAATGTCCATAGGGATATTATAGGGACATAAACAAAGGTCCATCTTCAGACAAAAGGACAGACAAAAGTCTGTCATCTAATTTTAGCTGAATAGATTTATATTAAAAATCTATTTAATCTCTCTAAAATAAAGGATATTTTGTTAAATTGTGTTACAGGGTGGGATAGAACATTTTAAATGAAGATGTAACGGTCTACAAACCACTAATTTGTCATTTAAAAATGTTTAAACAACAAGTTCTCCAACTTAAATAACCATATAGGGTGTTTGCCTGTAGTAGGATGGTTGTGAAAGGGTCCTTATCTGTTTGTGATGTAACCACAAGGCTTCAGTGAACTTCAACAGCATGCCTGTTGTGAAGTGATGAACGCCAGTTCCTCTGTCACTGATGAGTTTACTCGTCTAGCGTTGTGGGACATGAGGCAACAGGTGGATGCTAATAAATGTGGCACATAATATCTTCCCACTGAAGACGGAAGACTAGACTCATCCTCACTGAATCATCCAATTTAGGGGAATTGTGCATTCACTGCTGAAGGTGTCCATACAGTACCGTATATCTATTAAAGCTTATGTAGTTCCATGAAAGGGGAGTACAAAAACAGTTTAACTGCTGTTGCTGTAAACATTATTTGTAGATGCTTGCAACTGTGTTTTCAGCAGCAAACTGAGCGAAAGAAGCTGGCACAATTTCCCCAAAATAGCTGCATTGTCATCCACTCTAAAAAAAAGTGGATGAGGAATAGGGTGATAACAGATCTCATAACAGGGGCAGGCCCCAGAGGGATGGGCCTGACTAACTGACTCACCTCTTTAGTGTAAGCATGTGAATGCAAAACTTCACCCTCATTTCCAGAAATAAGCAGGTATTTTTGTGGAGCCTTGAGAGGGCAAAGCCTGTGTGAATGCCACTCTTCATCTACTAATTATTTGCAATTGCAGCCAAAAGTGATTGGCTTATATACATATGTGTCAAAGTGGAGTGTCAAACTGTACATGAGTACAGGGAGGTGGAAAGAGGGAGTGATGGCTGATGGCGATGTGTGCTCCTTTGTGAGCAGTGAAGGTTGATGAATGTAAGAAAGAGAAGATTTTCATTTATCTCCTGCCATAGGCTAACGTGTACATGTGTATATGCAGTTGAGATTGGTGCTTGAGTGGTGGAGAATTAGCTTTGGTTGAGGTAGGGAACAGTGTTAGGTTGGATGCTAGCTAACCTATCCATTCATAACCATTGGTAAATGGTACAAGACCTCTTTTTAGTGTAAATGTATTGGTTCTTGTGAAGAGGCAATGATCAAAAGCAGTGTTTTATCCATACAGTATGCCTCCAAACTACACTCAAATATGTTCAATTTTTAATTTATAGTATTAGAAAATTTGAAAAACAAGAGCTTGATTGATCGAGGATTGATCAGGTATTGGTTTAATTGTCAGTGTTTCAGTTTTGGCTGTATTCATTTCAAATAATTAAACCGGATACTGTATATTATGCAGTTTCTGAACCCGTCTACACATGCACCATTGTCTTTCTGCAACTTTTGGAGATACTTCCTTTACACAGAAATAGAAATGTGGGAGAGCTGACAGGGAGGGTTGAGAGAGCCACTAACTGCAAATGTCACACCTCTCTCACGAGAGCCATTTAATTGATTTGTATTGGAAGGCACTTTTGTAGTGTGTGTCTAAAAGGGCAAGAAGAAGTGTGCTATGTATGTGAGTTCAATGTATTAAAATGATAATGAGAGCAAAATAAGTTATTATTGCCATGACACTTTCTCCTAATTTAAATTAAATTAGCAGGTAATACTCTTTGCTTATTAAGTGTGCATTTGTTTTTACTGTGCTAGTGTCGGTGTGTGCTGTTTTTCTTTTCTTTTTGTTTCTTTTGGTTTAAAGATATACTCTCTAAGATCAATTTCTGTTTGTTTTGCTGGTGAATTATTAATTACTTGCTAGGCAAGTGAGGTATTCTTCTTTGAAGCTGGGCTATCCAACCTTGCAGATTCCCTCTAATGATATAAGCAAAGCCTCAAAACTTCAAAGTCCCTTTGAGTCCCAAGAATTTCCATGTGGCTATAACCCAACCAGGCCTGAACTGTTTATGATGTGGTATTAAAATGTTGAGAGAGATGAACATCTCCTTGAAGAGAAGGTTGTTGATGGTTGACTGAACAGCAGATTATTCTACCCAAACTCACACCTTGGATGGACAGACGGCCCACTGTGCAGACCTGTGCTAGACAAGAGACAGCAGAAGGTGGAGAGGTTGAAGTGAGGACAAAATGAGGTCCTAACATCTTAGGCAGTAGAGAACAGCAAGCAAGCACAGGGGTGTGTGTGTGTGTGTGTGTCTGTGTGTGTGTGTGTGTATGTATGGACGGATGCATATGAGCAGCAATAGTCTCCTCCATCTGGACACAGAGCACCTCCAAGCCTGAGCACTAGGGCAGTTGGGTGGGGGCACTGGCGTCCCTCCCCTAAACAGAGGGCTTGTAGGCTGGGCAGTCATCTGTAAGAGATGACCTGTGGAATTGTGGTTCAGACATTCACAGTGTGATGGTTGAAAACAGACGGAGACTCTCAGTGGTTTCTTCCTATACCAAACCACACACATGCACATGTTCAAAAACAAACTGTGTATTTAAACACAAACACACACACACACATTTTAATGTCCGTGTCTGTCATCTTGCCACTGAGCAAAATGGCACAGTCGCTACACAGCGAGAGAATTTATTTGCCTCGATTATCTTGTGGCTCCAGGATGGTAGGTTGTACATTCAGCTGAAAATCATCTGGAATGTTTGCTCAGACAAATGTTAGGAAATGATGGATGTGCCTTTATGGGAGAGTATGTGGGAGAGTAACAAACAAAAACTCTGAAAGACAGAATTACCACATATACACACAGCAGATAGCTTGTAAGGCACATTATCTACAGTATATACCCTAACACCCATGGTCAGTATCACTAAAATGTTAATTAATTACAAATCCTGCTCATATAATACAGTTTTACTTGCTTTTTGTCAAAGCCATGGAAGACCGAAGCTAATTAATTTGAAAAACTGACATGTTTGACAAATAAAGCTATTAACAAACTGTGCCTACTAAAGTTCAACAGAGGTCAATATAGTTTTCTTACTGAGATTCAATTTTTCCAATATTTTATAACAATTCCTATAGTGTTGTTTGTCTGATATCTACCTATTGCTCACACTGACCTATATAAATCTGATCGGTGATTTATTCTTTAAAAATGTATCTAACATAATTTATGGTATTGTTAGTTCAGTTTAAAATCAGTCAATAGGTCATAGAGGTTGCACAAAACAAACTGGCTGACCACTTTTTTAGATACACCTGTACAGTCTAAAACAATCCAATGCAGCATCTCTGCCATGAATTCTGCTTTTACATGGTTATAATATCATATCAAAATGTGTTTCTAATGTTTTGGCCACTGTATTTACATAATGAAAAATGATAACCTTGTAAATGTATGATTCATTGCAGAGCTGCTGTATTGGAGTCCATTAGAATGTACAGGTGAAACTAATTAAGTGGCCAGTGAGTGCATTTGCCAAACTCAAGATCTTGGCCCTGTGTTGAATTGCCACCCACTTGTTTTGTTTGTTTGTTTTGCCAGAGATGCATAAATTACTGCAACATGGAAACTGTAAGCCATGCAATCCTGTTGTTATTCAAACTTTAGTCAAATAGTTGACAGTAAGGGTGACCTTTCTTGTTGATAGCAATTCTGATGTGGTTTCTGTCTTTATGAAGCTTGTAATGTTGCAGCATTTGGTAAAATTGTCAGACATTTATGGAATTATGTATTTAATTTTGAGATCATTCTTACTTACTGCACTATTATTGTCTTTAGTTTTTAACCTCCACATTTATATGCAACACATCTGAATAAAACAGATAGCCATAATGTTGGATTGAATTGTAAATGTAAAGTCATCATAAGTTACTACGCTAAACTGATTTGATTATAAAAAAAATAATGAAACAATACTAGAAATATATGAAACAGAATTGGTAAATAACCCAGCTACAACCCTGTAAACACAAATCATGTAACAGTGGAGAATGGCCACAGAAAGCATGTAATACTGACTATGATGGTTACATGTGTCACTATTGCTGTAGACATACTTCTGCAAGCTCTGATTCCATATGAGCAAAATACTAACAAAATAATAATTTGCTAAGAGGGAGAGAAAAAACATTGATGGCTTAAATACAATAATTTATTAATCTATTCACTCAGCTGATACATTTATTTGTGTAGTAATAATGAGAGTAATTATTAGTATCAGTGAAAAGGATTTTATCTCAAATCTATGTAAATGAATCGTTTTATAGTGAGAGAAGCCAAATGGTCTTGTTGAAGAGCCCCCAGTCAGTCAGAATGTTTATTGGTTGGTTTATAGCCGAAATACAGAAAACAGCGACCTAAGACTTGTCATTAAATTGCAAGTTGAGAGAAGATAAGCAGGGCTGAAGATCTTTTTTGGCTTCTAATAAAGTGTCTAATTTGAATTGTTTATGTCAGAGAGAAAGTGGGCATTGAATAAAGATGGAGCTAACTGACATAACTTTATTTTGTGATACTGTACCAAGTGGTTAATCTAGCACAAGAAACTAAAAACTGTACTTAAGCACAGTTTGTGAGTAAGTGTTACAATTTCCACCCTGAAGACCTGACTAGATTTGGCCCTGCTTCAAAAAAAGACAGTGATTTATAGCCCCCATGTTGGCTTTAAAAACAAACTAAGCAGAGTTACATATATTGATAATCCATTAAATGTACATGTATGTATATTATATTATATAGACCATGAGTACTGTGTATAATCTGCATTCAAATGTAGTTTAAAAATGTTCTTTCATTCATTTACCGTGACTAAAAGGTCGTGTGACGTATTTCCTGTTCCTTTGGGGTGCAAAAAACTTTACCATAGACCTACGCTATAACTGGTGCATGCACGCTGGAACCCCCTCCAATACAAAGTATAGGAGAACCTTGGGGTGCAAAATTTTGCGCCCAAAACCCGCCCACAAGATCGAGGTTACAGCTTCAGACCAGGAAATTCAACAGGAACAGGCGCTTGTGTTTTGTTTACAGTCAGTCGGAGGAGCAGTTTCTTGTCATGGATCATGCTAATTCAGTTGCTAAAATGTGAACCGCTCCACAGAAGAACACCACAGGAAAAGATTAAAGATTCTGGACCTCACCAGCCGGACATCAAAATCAAACAACTAACACAAGACAGAGGGAGAAATTACACTGGGTCTTTCTCTAGAACATGGTCTGAGAAGAAGTCCTGGCTAACTGTCTGTCCTGAGACCAGAGCTTTGGTTTGTTTCTCCTGCCTCCTCTGTCAGCTGTCAGGAAAAGAACGAGTCTGGATTCAGACAGGTAATAAGGATTTAATACATTTTCCTAAGAAAGTGAGAAAGTATGAACAGACTAGCAGCTACATGGAAAATGCTAACTGCTATGTGTCTTACAATGTGAATATCGCTACACAGTTTAATGAAAGCTACAGGATAGAGTATAGATGACATAATGAGGATGGAGACAAAAACCCACACATTTTGTCTAAGATGATAGACTGCATTATATTCTGTGGTGCATTTGAGCTCATGTTGCGTGGTCATGATGAAAGTGAACACTCAGAAAATCCTTGTATTTTCTGGGGCCTGGTGGACTTTGTTGGATCTCTGGATGCAGTAGTACTTGGAGACCGTTACTGTGTTTATGGGGACATTTAAGAAAGTGCAGAATGAGCTGCTTGACTGCATGTTCTCAGTTGAAGGAGAGATGGGTGAAATTTACTTTACTTAACTGCACAACTCTTGTTGCTGTTCATTTGTTTTGAGGTTGTGCTGTTAACTCACTCTCCTTTCCTGATGTAAAAGACTTGCACAGACAAACTAAACAGGTCTCTGTGGCAGTGGGTGGCTGCTTTTTACCATGCACCACCGAGCTCCTAAATCAGTATGCTCATTGACTTTAGAAACTGTTTCTCTATTTCAAGCAATTTTACACCTCAGACTATTAGAAATTAGATTTTTAGTGCCTGCCTGTATATCTGCAACTGTCAGTACAACATACATACGAGCTGTTATAGTTTTATTTACCGACTTTTTATTTACTACTTAGCTGACAGCTTAATTTTTAAGGAGAGTAATGATGCATTTCCACTTGATACAGTCTGTCATATTAGTGTGTCCTGCACTGCTATTGCTTGAAAGGTGCACAATAACTAGTTTGTTGTAACTCCAGATTACACGATGGTCAACATAAGCACAGTTTCATATCAACTGATGTGATTCTACTTGTAGATGACAAGAGACTGAACAACTTTTTATTTATACCTTTTGGTCAGTTTACTTTGTATTACTTACAGAGTTTTGTAAGACAGTTGTAGCAGTCTCATTTAAATGGGAGTGTGTACCTCTGGGAAAAGTGAAGCACACATGCTTTTATTTAGCAACAACATTTTCAGCATTCATAAAGATACACACTTTAGCACCTGGGATCCACCAGTAGAGATCTGTAGTCATCAGGATGTAGGCTGAGCAGCTTGAGGTGATGTTCACAAGGCTGCATTAATGTAACAGTAGTCATTTAGACAAGGTACAGTATCTGTACCAACACTCTTAAGGACGCAAGCAGCTTTTTCAAAAACTTGAGACTCTTAAATTATGCAGCAAGTGTGCAGATGCTGTATATTCCAGGCAAAGCTAATGCATCATGCTGAACTGTACTGACCCAACCTATTCATGCTCTTTAGTTTTTCTCTTTAAATCACCAGCAACTCCAAACTCCATTTTCTATGACTTGGTGAATTGATTTTCACCATGGTGCAAAATACTGTAGCTAAGCTACTCCACCAAGATTTTGATAGATAGAGACTGTTACAGATATTGATGTTTATTTTAACAACAGTTAAGATTACTACTGGACATTCATTGTTAATATTAGACAATGCAGATTGTTATTAATTTGGAAAACATTTTGGCAAATATTTAATCTGTGACCATGCGTGTCCATGTTTGCAGTCTGCATTTAAATTTAAAGTGCTCCCTGAAGCCACCCACACCGCCAACCCTGTCCCCTGACCTAGATGCTACAATTGAGCACATAAGTAATTATTAAGGTAACTCAGAATAACAATGTAAATCTCTACTGCAGAGACAACATAACATTCATAGTTATTCATGAGTAATTCAGATAAGAGGGATCAGACCATGGCCCAAGCTATTCTCATTATGCCCTCATTTCAAGGTTTGGGAGCACAAAATTAACCACATGCACCAGGAATATTACTCTATTTGGTCTCTATTTTCTAATTCATGAATGTCCTAAAGCTTGACCATCCATGTGTTTACTGCCTTCTTGTGCCATTAAATAACATCAACATAACATGACCTTGTTGTTTGGGGAATCAATGAAGTTTGTCATTAAATAAGTGTTGGTATTACATTTTACAAACTGAATTTTGTACACATGAATGTTTTTATAGATAAACATATGAATCCCTCAAGACAGTGCCTCTTCTGACACAGCAACAAATGTGCTCGCCTCCTACTCACCTCTGTGCTGGAAAGGAATGTATTATGAGAAGAAACAGGAGTGTATAATCTTGTATGAATGAATGCTGGTGAGCCAGAAGGGGTTAATAAAAATTTAACAGGATATTTAAGCTCTAACCAGTGTGGCAGCAAAGTTTTTTTGCGCGCTGTTCCTCAATGTCAATATTGCTCTTTTTGTGTGTATGTGCGTCAAGAGAAGGTGTATTGTAGAGACGTGTGGACACGTGTGATTGCAGGTGTTTATGCATTTGTGATCATGCATGTGTGTTTAGTGTGCCAAACTGGAGTACTAATTATGTGAAAATGTTGCACTTCACACTGAGCATAAGAGGTCTGTGTGATCTTGGATCCTTCCACTCCTCCTGAACAACACTTCAGAGGTAAAGATTATATGATAACTATCTTAACTGCAACTGTTATCCATCCTTCCAACCTGTCGTCCTTCCCCTTTAAAGCCCCTGCATTAAATCATATAAATATTATCATCATGTCTCTCCTTCACCTCTGTCATTTCAACAGCCCATTCACTCTGGGCGTGTGTGTGTATGCGTGTGCCAGTGTTTGTAAAACAGTCCTGAATGAATAATATAACTATGCAGGGGTTTAACCCATTCACATTATTATTCCCTGACTGTTGCTAGAGGGTGAAATATTACTGTCACCTTCCACACTCTCAGGACAAGAACAGGGACCTACATAAAAGCAGAGACATCAAGGAGGATCTATCTATCTATCTATCTATCTATCTATCTATCTATCTATCTATCTATCTATCTAATGATCTCACTATACTGCAAGACAAGCAAACTATCTTCTATCTATAATCTATTTACACAGACACACGTGACGAATGCAGTGACATTATTTTACATCTTATTTTTCTCTCTTTGAAAAAGTTGTAACCTAAATAAACTTAATTATAAAACAATTTTCTTTCTGATAACGTCTTTAATACATACCAATTAGGGTTTAGACAAAATTGTAGTACTGAAACTGCTCTACTCAAAATCGTCAAAGAACACAAATTCTAATTTAACGCTGTGACTAAACTGTGTTAGAGTGCGAGCGCGTGTGTGTGTTGTATTACAGCATTGCTTATTTTAAATTTACAGTTCAGTTTATTTTCAGTTTTTAATGTTTTTCTGTCTCTTTGTAAATGTAACACACGTAATTTCTTTGTAATAAAATGTGCTCTATAAATAAAATTTGCCTTGCTTTACTCTTGTGACATGAGGTAAAAACATATTCTGTATGTTTATTATTAATACATATATTTTGTATTAATAATGGCTAGGCACAACCCAAAAATCTTAAATACAATTTATTTTAGGTGACAATTACAGTAAATACACTATAATCATAGACGCAGGTAGATACACTTTAGTCTTATTCTTCTCTGTATAAGAGGAGACCATGACGACTGGATCAGTTGGTAGAGCAGTTGTCTATGAACCCCATGATTAGTGGTTAGACTCCCGGTTCCTCTTGGCCACATATTGAAGTGTCCCCTGGACAAAACACTGAACTGTAATTTATGAGGTATCACCCAGTGCAGACACACTGTGTGCCCCTTGTAAACATTTATGATAATCACATTCAGATGGATACCCTCTTTTCCATTAAGTATAGTTTGGTCAGAGTCAACATAGATGAGCAGCTGAAATCAATTCTTTATTGATTTTATGGTACTGACTGTGGTTGTCAGAGAGACTGCTTTCTAGCCACAGTTTTAGATTTGAACCCTGTTACCAACAGATCTGACTTAGTTACTGAAACCTCTGGCATAATACAGTATTTACATAGATGTGGGAATACAAAGGTCACATTTTACACCCACACTGAAACCATTTTAACAGCAAAGCCACATTTACATAAATTGTTTTGTTGTGTCATTTAAACTAAGTAATAATAAAGCTTTTAAAGCATTTTAAGAGTCGGAGTCTCCACAACCCCAGAGAACTGGTTTATACTACACAGTTTTAAGAAAATTTGTTCTGAAAAAAAATGTTTTTGAAAAAAAATCTGATCTGCTTCAAATGTTCTCAGCACTATCAGTTGTTATAATGTTCAAAATTATATTTCATCTTCACCTAACAGTACACTGTGCTTATCAGACATTATAATCCTGAATCTAGCAAAGTAATTTTTGTGCCCAAATCTCCTAGCTCCATGTTTATTATTGTGGTCATGATAACATCCTACTCAGCCAACTAGGAGGTGGAGCAGAGCCCTACTAAACCAGATAAGAACTCATAACAGCCATTGAACATTGTGATATCATTCAAAGCTGGTATCTGCTCTCAGTCTACATGAGGTTATTGGAGACCTTTTATCTAAATGTGATTTGGCTTTTTAGACTTTAATATTTTTATATGTTGCAGTCTCTCCACATATACAAACTGTTATGCTATAATAATTGTTAAATTTGTTATCTTATTATAAATAAAGAGACACTTTCCAGTTTGTTGTGCCTTGTTTGTTGTTGTGCTTATTGGCACTAGGTACTTCCACAAATAATTTTGAGTCTAAGTGGAAAACTAAGATAAGGTTGGTTTCCTCATCAAATTTTTGTTATTTACAACTACCATTTCAATACAACCCAAACTTTATGCGCATTTCTCGCCTGTTTACAATTTTTTACAAAGCCACCTCTTTTACTTTGAAATATTGTTTATCCATGATAAATGTGTATGAAAATGTGTGAACTATTTTTTAGCTCTGTCTGTCTGCTCCTCTCCCTCCCCGTGGCTTGTTTTGTGTTTGGCATGTGATAGAAAGAGCCACATTTAATTTTATGTCCTTCTCTGTAATACTAAATTAATAACATATGATAAATGCATTGTTTAGAGCGATCATAATATGCTTTTTGTGTTCTGGTGTTACATATATACTTTTGTGATGTTGGATGCCCATCAAGATGCCCAAAGTGAACATGTGTTGCATACTGGCTGGTAGTGAAACGCCCCAAATTCACTTTGGCAAATTTGCTTTGTTTTCATGAGTTTTTTTGTAAACTTTCTGATGTGAAGCATTAGAAGTTCATAACTGGCCATCCATTTTGGGCTCCTACCCACCCTATGCTATACTCCATCCTGCTCACACTCTCAGGTCAACCCTGTCTCCTAAGAATTCCGTTCGTATAGGACGAAACTGCAATCCCGATTACATTTTGATACATGATATATTTGCAACCCGATTACGTTTTTGTAGAACGGAATTGTCACGTTGTACTGAAACTTATTTTTGTGAATGAATAAATGACATGCTACATTTAATAACGTGAAGCGGTTTGCAAGGATGGAGGGCGTTTACGGCGCAAGACTGCCATGCCGCAGACCCGAGTTCGATGCCAAAGTCCCCACTGAGGTTGGGTTTAGAAAAAAGATCGTGTTTTGGTGTCATTTTTAATGCAGACGTTGTGTTTGTGAAGCGACTGTGTAAAGTGACATTTTTATCCATTAACCAGCCCCCAGTCTTTCTCTGACACTAACCCACTGCTGTGATGCCTGATGTCTGATCCATAAAACATTTTAATATCGCTACACTCACATGTCTGGATGTTGAAATGTCTGGATGTTGAAATGTAACGATATTTTAGCCGACAGAAAACTGGATGTAGATGAGATATTTTGGCAGACAAAAATATGTTACCTGTGAACATTTCCTTAATACATTCAGTATCAACGTATTTGCGACATGTCATTTATGTTAACTGTGGACATATGATCATTACAATCTACAAAAACATAATCAGGTCGCAAATACATCCTGTATAAAAACGTAAAAATTGGGAATTCAGTTTCGTCCTATACGAACATAATTTTTAGAAGACAGGGCTGTTCAGGTTAACTGTCACTATTGCTAGTTCAGTGCAGAGGTCAGAAAGTTTCTTTAACTGTGAAAGAAAATGAACTTTCCCAAAAACAACAATGACTAAAATTATAGGCCAGTAACAAACTTTGAGCAATGTTTTTATCTGTTCACAGCACTTCATGGGCAATTTTTTTTAAAGGAAAAACTAAAGAAATAAAGATGAAGATAAAAAGCTAAAAAAATTAAAGAAATAATAATAATACATAAAAAGGCAGGACAAAGAAATGGAACAGGAAATAAAAGGGGGATGTAGATAAATATGTCTATAAATAAATCAAAAAAGATAAACACACAGAGATGGGTGGCAGATTGAGGGGGGGTCTGGCAGTCTGTCCAAATGAACCATTAAGTACTGGGAGGGTTGAGATAATTAACTATTGAATGGACATTTTTTTCACAGCCTGCAGCAGGATTTTCAGCTAGGTTGTTTCTGCATGACAGTACTGTTCCAACTGTACCCGGGCAGGTGGACGAATCAGGAGTGGGACAGATACATACCTGAGATATTGTTTTGTATTGGTAATTCTATTACATGGCTCAAGAATGGCAATGATTAAAATGACAACAGTTGGCTCATATGTTACGCTACAATGCAGCACATATAATTTACGGAGCTAAAGCTCCAAAAATGATACAGTAGAACTGCAGCCGTGTTCAAATCAATCCGAAAATAAACTGTACTCCTACACGTAACTCATTTAGAGCTTTGTGTGAGTAAGACATACCATAAAGGCCCTTTTTGTTTTATGCTGTAGAAAAATAGTTAGACAACTATTGTGTTTATATAAATTTGTCTTCTCTGCCGTCATATTCTGGATCAGATTCCAGTGCCATCATATATGGCTGGATTTCAGAGGCCAACATTTCAAATGAAAAACAATATACTTGTGTGATGTACTGCAGCAGTTAATTGAGACGGCATCTAGAGCAGGTAAAACATAGGGAAACTCTGTTTTGGGCTGACAGGAAGCTTTCAACCAGCTATGGCATGTAGAGAACAGAGTATGATGGGGAGAAGAGGGGCCTTAAGACACATGAGCTCAGTTCCTGAATCTATTTGTTTTCAAATTAGAAATGACTGCAATTTTGTGAGTTGCTAATTCATTTTGGAGTGGTTTGATTTGGCTTAACACAAATACTTGTTTTTATGTAGGCTATTTTGTCCAATTTAGTTAAGAAATATTTTTTGGATTCATGTCATAAGTTGGTAAAACAGTCTTAATGTTGGTGAAACAGTAGGCAGCCTATAAAGATGTATCCTTTCCCCAGTGATGATAAAAAGGTAGAACAATATAGGACTACTCAGTAATATCTAGATTTGATTTATACAGCTAAATCAATGTAAAGCAGGATAGTCAGGGAAATATACTTCATGCACAACAAAATCTTTTCTGTTGAATAAATTTGAAGTAAGCATATACATGTATTTAAGGCAATTTGTGATAATTGCAGTTATTTCATTCTAAAAAAAAATACAAAAGCACAACATGAAATATTTTAAAGAGCTGGACATCCCCACTACTCCACCAAATAAGCTGAAGCATCAGTAATGCTTAAAATGTGCTAGTATGCAATCTCTGTGTGTTTTCCTTTGTTGTTATTATTCTGTCACTTAAAGGGTCAATTCATTTAAATCACCAATGCCATATTTTGTATTAAGAATTTTCCGTTAAGCAATAGAAGATTAATGACTGCATTTCTAAATTGCCCCAGTTGTCTCAAAGAAGTTCTCACGATGTACACACAAGTACCCTGGGATGTCATGAGAACAGATAGTTAGGTTTAGGTCGATACCAAAATTCTAAAAAACATTTTAGTACAGTGTAGTAGCTGTCATTGGCACCAGGGAATGTGATTGCTCAGACTGTGATGAGTTCAGCATAATAACTCTACTAGTGTAGTCTGACATTAAACGTGTGCTGTGTGTGCTGCAGGCTCTGTGATTCCCTCTAAGCTATATCTGATAATTAAGATCTCCTAATTGTATTGCCACCATATCACTATGAGAAAAAGGATGTAGAGCAGGATGAAACAGGCATAAAGCAGACAAACACACACACTTAACTAACCATGTCTGAAGGATTTCAGAAGTTCAGTACTGAAAATATGACAAAAAGAGCAGTAGAAATTCTATGCCACAGTAACTTTTTTTTTTTTGGCACACATTGTTTTGTCTTCAACAAGAATGCCTTTTTATCACTCCATCCCACTTGTGTTGCTATAATGGAATTAAAATGTTAAAATACACCCATACAATTTTTGCAGTGGTGTCGAAATTGGTGTTGAGAATCTTGGAGAATCTTCAGAGACAATTTCTAGCCTAATTATGTCCCTTGATAAATTTCAGTGAAATTTACCGTGCAAAAACATCCAGTGAATATTCCACTCCAGCAACAAAAGCTAACCCTCCAGAATCCATACACTTATGTAGACTAACGGCAGGGTGTGGCATCAATACCTGCCAGCAAGGACACTCCTCACATTCTTCCTCATAATCTTTTACACCTGATGTTATCTCCTGCCAGTTATTTTGTCTATTGAACCAGTCAAAATGATGGCCAGCTAAATATGTGAAGCCTGCTACCACAGCAACTCTGGTAATATGAATAACCTAATGGTGGCAATAGATAAAATGTCAGAGGATCACCAAAGTCAGTAAGATATAAGAAGGATGCATGACTGCCTAATTTTGTGCAAATCTGCATAGTATATATGACAGCATTTTAGGATAAATTAAATCTTTCACTGGCTTCTAATATACTTCTATTTCTAATAAATGATTAGAATAGAGAAGCAAGATTTTGTGGTTTATAGTGCCCTTCAACAGAACAGGGTGAGCATGCTGGATGCATGCCATCTACAGTTTGACAAATACAGTGAGAATGCTGCAGTTTGTAATGAATTAATACGCCATTAATATTGACCATGTGTCAAAAGCCTCTTAACGGGGAGATTCTGACCAATGTATGCAGACAATAAACAGTCCTCGACCAGCAAGCTGAGGAGAATGTAGGGTTGGCTGTTGACTCACAGAAGCAGCTTATTGTTGACCTTTCCACATTGGATGAGAAGTTGTGTAACACTGAATGAATACTGAGTAGCAGGGCTTTATGAAACATTTGCTGTCTCTGGAGTATATTGAGTGTTAAGTTATGAAGATGAATCAATATTTAATTTATTATTTTGGGAATAATATTCTTGATTAGTTCTTTCTGAAGCAGTGCAACACATACCCTTATGCACTGAACTTTCAGTTATGTCTTATAGTTAGAGGTCAGTTCGCCCACTTCAGTCAAGCATGTGCTAGATAATTTCTGTTTTTCTTGTTAGGTTTTTCTTAAACCACTGGAAATTGATATTTTAAAAAACTCAACTGCAATATGTCCTTTGGGAAACAACACCCTACAGTATTATTGCTCTAGATGATCCACAGATGTCACTTTTATCATCACAAGTTAGATTTTATTAACCCACATTGTGTTGAGGTGGTGGTAAAATCTCAGTAGTAGTATCTCAAAGTAAAATAAAACCAAAGCTCTGCAGCAATACATAAACAGCCATTAGTGTGTATTTCTTTGTGTATATATACTGTGTTCTTTAGGAGAGAGTGTAAAACTGCAACTAAAGCACTTGTGGTGTAGATTACTGTAGCTTTCAGAGAACTGCTTATGGTTTGAATGCTGTGTAATCCCAGAATCTTGATACTGTATGTCAACTGGGCAGTTTTGTCAGCACGTCTGACCTTTAATTTTCAGCTACAGCTGCATAGTCTGTCTTGCAGGACCATAAATTAGTGCACCAGTTCTTGAGAGCTGCTGAGATAAAAAATCTTGGGACAGCTAACCTATATCCAAGTTCAGACAGAAAATGACAGACCAAAGGTCACCAAGAACAAAATAGGTTTCATTGCACATTCAAAGCATGCAGAGCTAAAAGTGACTGCTTGAAGCAGTGGCTTTGCAAATTTCCAACACGCACCTTTGTCCTAGAGGGTATGAAGAGATCTAAATGCTAAAGCTACAGTATAGTGTTGGATGTGGCAAGCAAAAAACTACCAGGTTATTCAACTGCACTACACCATAGAACACAAAGATGAACAATTCAGAAGTGACTAGATGTTCTGCTGCTTGCTGAGCAAATACAGCGAGCTTGTCTGTCAACTCAAATCATTACTGTACCTCACTGTAACTTTAAAAAACACAAATGTGAATATACACTCATATTTCTCATTTTCTTCTTTTTCTCATTTGAGCTTAACACCTGTCACTAGTTTTTCACACAGAGGCTTTCAAAACCTTGCAATTTTTATGGCCCTTGACCCTTCCTTGCTGCCTGAATAATATCCCATTAAATGCAGTGACAGTTGAACTAAATCATGACCTGGCTTTAACTAAGCCATTGACAAGGAACAAGGCAAGTCCTTGCGATTTTCTGGGGCCAGATGGCAGCTGATGGAGTGTGAAGCACTTAAGAAGCTAAACATGTTCCCATTTACCTTTTACAGTAATTCAAAGGGGTCTGTCTGAGAGCTTTTAACACATACTCTGTTAGACTTACACTGGTTGCAGAAGCTTTATAAAAAAGAAAGGTTAAATGAAGAAATTTTGTGTTTACACCATTTTGTTAAAAGCTCATTTAGTCATCATATTGTATGGCTTACTTACTTATTGTAAGGTTACCTCAGCTATATTATGAAATTTGATTTGAATTATATATGTTGTCCTATCATTGTTAATACTTATACTAACAGTTTAATAGTTTGCTTAACAGTTTAAAAAATTGCTGGCTCACAGTCCTATTCTAGGGTCTTTGAGTAATTAATATTTTGACTGAGGTTCACTGTGATGTCAGTGCTGTTCTTTGGTAAGCCTGCTTAACCCCCTATATTTAGGCTCATTATCAGTGTCCATAGGACTCAAACCCAACCAACAAGAACAACAACAAACTGCTTTAAAACAGACATCACAAAACTCAAACGCTGGTGTCTCTAGTGAGAGAAAGCAATCTTCAATGAGCTGGCACCTCCCATCACACTCAGTGTTGTTTTTACCTACACTATCTGACAACCACAAGACAGGTGCACAGTCTCTGAAAGATTCAGGGAGCTCAGAGCTAGACAGGAGTCCTAGAACATGCCAGAGATTATACATAATTGTTGCTTTAGGACCCAAGGTAATTTCTAGCGGTGAGTTAAAGTGTAGTCTCTCGACACACTATCTCATGTCTTTTCTGTCATCACTACAGTATCATACCAATCAGAAGGGATTCCATAAAAAGTGCACTTTATACTTTTTACTTTATGAGCAAGCTCCCAGTGCTCTATCTTATATATGCATTCACCAGTGGCGCATGCCTCTCAGCAATCCAGCAAAGGGAGAAATGGTCTTGAGAGACTTTGCTCTCTCGCTCTTCCATGCATACGCACACTCCTACATATACAGGTTATTGGCCAATACGTAATGACTGGAAAGCATAACCTTTGTCTATCAGTATTTTTTAACTGCATGTAGCATGTATTTGTTAATTGACAGTAAGATTGTCTTGATTCATGAATAATTTTATGCTAAATTTGCTCTTGTAAATTGCTTGCCTCTAAAACAATAAATGGCCAGACCTGCCTGATTACATCAGGGTTACGTTGTTTCCCTTACCTTAGCACCTCCTGGGTCGTAACAAAAATATTCTCTCTTTTCAAGAAAATACTCTCACACAAAGTACAAAATCAGCAGACTGTAGATCTACATTTGCTATAGAGGTGTTCAGTCTCTCTTCTGCCACGTTTTGCATACTTTGTGTTGTAGGTTTAATTTTAAATGGATACAATTGACAGTAACTTTTTAAAACACACTTTCTTTTAAATTTAATAAAAATCTAAATCTGAAATTTCTCATCTAAGTATTCAGACTGTTGTGTTGTCGTCAGATGTTTCCTGTTTGCTTTAAATACCTGTGAATGTATGTCCAAAACCTAGTTGGAGTTTTATGAACTCTTTATAATCACACAAAAATATTCCAGTTGGCTGCTATTATTTTATAATATATACATATATAAAAAATTTCAATGTGCAGAATGGATTGAATCAACATTATAATCCAACAGTGGTTCAGTGAGGTTTAAGATTTTAAAAGTACAATGGGTTTCAGCCTCAAGCTAAGTTAACTTATTGCTAAATAGAAGTTATGCAGTTGATTTGCTGCACTGACTCAATGAAAGCTTTATCAGACTCCATCTTGGTGGGTGGTGGAGAGCAGTAAAGTGGTGGGAGATGACAGGTGGAACAGCAGCATCAGAACCAGCTGCTGCGTGGTGGGTAGAGAGGAGTCCTCCTGGAGTAAAACAGAAAACAACAACAAAAATGAGTCTTAACTCAGTCATGGAGGCATGGAGACTAAACGTCCAGGTTGAGTTTTAAGTGAATATTCTTAATATGAGCAGCCTATAACTTGTAACGTGTACGTTATAAGTCACCAATACAGTAAAATTCAGCAGTTCAGCCTTGTTGAGATCTGGCAGACTCCAGCAAACTCTTATATTAAAAAACCTGGGAACACTGTTATTAAAAAAAGTGAATTAAAATTACATATGTGTGTCTATAATAATTACAGAATTATCTCAGGGGTGTCTTTTAGTCTTTGTCACTCATCCAGTGATGTTATTTGGAATTTATGTTTTAACAGATCAATCAAACAAATAGTGTATGTCCTATACATATATAGACACCAATCCGCCAGCACATTAATACCACCCATTGGTTTTAATGTTGTGGTGGAGGGGTCAACATGGGAACAATTTAGTGTTGGCCATGATTGACAGGGGTGAGAACACGCAACACATCACTACTTGCTGTGTATGGGTCTGTGTAGCCACCTTCACCAGCTGCTGTTTTTGTTCCACACAGTCTCTAGGTGACAAATGTTTTTCACACTTTTTTTCTAATTCCCAATTGACTAATCTAATAAAAAATAATTTAATCAAATTGTTAAAATTAGTTTTTTTAAATTTGTTTAAAAAATTGTTAAAAAATCAAATTAATTTCTTTTGCTGTTTTTCAATTTGGAAAGCTTGTTTGCAGCACACATGTGAAATGAGTTCACAATCAATATAAATTTCCATTTAAAAGAGCCGCCAGGATTTCCTTATTTATTGCTACTAAGTGATAGCTTTATGAACAGACAAAATTATATAAAGGTTGGATGACTTTTCAAATGAAATTCTCAGAAATAGTTTTTTCCCCTGAATCTGTATATGAATTCAAGTCAGTTTATGTATATAGCACCAAATCACAAAATAATCATCTCAAGGCACTTTACAGTCACATTCTTTAAGTTACAAGTTCTATTATTTGTTTGTCATGTTCATAGTTTTGAATTTCACATTGCATATTGGTTATTTATGCAGTTATTAGATGCAGACATTTTACACCATAAGTGTAGGTGGTTGCACCATTAGTGGTGTTCTTCCTTGTTCAAGCTAATACAATTAATTGTGGTGTTTATTCTGCTTGTACAGGTGCTACTATACTGTTGCAGAGTGAAGAAAATAATTCCAATGACTTTCTTCACAAACTAGCCTCAATATATAGAAATGTATATAAAGTGGCAGTTAATAGTTGAATGTCAAATATCTGTATTTTTTCATGGCAAATTGCTGTTAAAAAAAACTTTTTTTACAGTGTAGTAAGTGCCATTTCAGTCGAATGAAAAGACTTGAAAGCAGACTGAAAGGGTTCAAAAAGATCATTGTTAGATATCTAAGTTGAAAGCTCTTTAGCTACAACTCTCTCCATAATTTTGGAGAAGAAAGGGAGGTTAGAGACTGGTCTGGACTGGACTGGAATTAAACTAACAAAGCCTTTCCTCACATAGAGATCAACTTTACAACTTAATTATCAACATAAACAGTACAACTGAATTGGAACTGAGATGTTGGGGATAAGTTCAGAGTGATAATGATAATTCCAGACTGAAAAACTTTATAGATGAAGATGATGCAGTCTTGTGTTGATCCCTCATTCTTTCTGTCAAATCCCATATCCCTTTGCTGCTCCAGTGTGAAATAGTTTGATAGACAGTAACAGCAACACTCAATTACAATCATTTACTCAAGCACATAAGGTGATTAAAATGAACTTTCTCTTAAATGAACTGCCTGCACCAGTGATTATTTAGGTTAGTTGTTTTAAAGGGGTTAAATATTTATGCAATCCCTTATTTTCACTTTTGTATTTTTAAAACAATTTATATTACTTTTACTTCTGTTTTCACTTTGACAAAAAATTACAAATTATGTCCTTTTATATATATTTTTTCTTTCATAACTCTAAAAAGAACAAAAATGTGTAAAAATCGTTGTGGCATACTAAAGAGACTAAATAATGAGCCCACTGTATATGAATTAAAGCTTCATTACTGGAATCCAAAAGAAAGAGAAAGCGTTTCTGATGTAATTTCTGTACAAAATGTGATTTCAGAAAAGCTGACATGTTACACAACTCTATCATGCAAGAAAAATATGTAGAGTTTGAAGACTGTTCCTCTCTATCCAAAAAGAAAAACTCTCCCCATATGAGAAGGCTTTTGATTGAAGTAAATGAACGATAATGTGGCTTGTAATTGGGGTTAGACAAAGGTTTTGACATAAATGGTCTTGTCACAGCCCTAATATCTTCATGTCATGGCTGATTATTAATAGGTGGTGGTAATTTAAGTCAGGCCACTTATCACCAGATTCTATTTCACTGCTTTGATACAGATTATATGATAATACCCTCACTGCTTTTGTGCAAGTAACTGAGGTTAGGTGCTGAGCACATGTATTTATGGGCATATTGGGAGTTTAGCATTTTTATGGTTTTGATTTGTGTTGTCTAGTTTGGTGTGGTATCTTTTTAAATATGGAGGATGGAAAATCATACATACACGTGGAAAAAATTTACATTTTGTTCTTGTAGCTCAATATTGTGTGTTTTGACAAAGAAAACATGTGAACATGCATAATGGTTCAAGCTTGTTAAGAAGCAGAATCTCTCACCTAAAGTCATTCTGTGAAAGGTAGTAGGAGAGAGCTAGTGGGAGAGAGAGAAAGAGTTTGTGAGTGTGTGTTTGTCGTGCATTTTCAGCACAAGTGTACCCTACCTGCCATCACGGAGCTGATGCCATGCTTTTCTTCAACATTACCTCAACATGGTCTCTCATGAATCTGAAATTTATGTATTTCTAACTTTTAAAGAAAGTTCCCAACAGTCAAACAAGTCACACACAGTTACATGAGAGATAGAACTATTTAAAATAAAGAGGAGTACCTTTAAGTCCATTTAAACACAATCTTTTGATTGTGCTTTCTCACATTTCTCTTCCACCTTGACGCTTCGTTGTGTTTTTTTTTCCTTTCAAAAATAAGCTTTTACATCAGCATCACCCTCCTGTACATAGTGATTTGTTGACAGATGTGACAAAAATAACAACCAATTATCAGGAGATGAAACACATGAAGTGGATGACTGTCTGATCCTTTTCCTCAGCTTATCAAAACACAGCTGTATTAACACCTTCTGATTTATTGTTATTGATGGAGACATTACTGAGAGCATGGCATTTCTACTCTTTCACCATGCATCTCATTTGTGGCAGGAATTATGTCTGCTCAGTGCTCTCCTGTCCCCTGCCTTAACAACCCTGTCAAGGTATCTTAGCAACATGTCAATCCTTAATCCAAACAGCAGGTACTTTGTAGGTGTGGACTGAGCAGCTCACAGACAGTGGGTTGAACTGATTGTTAGGTTTTTTAAATGGTCTTTAGCTCATTATGTAGTTAATATTTGGAAAATATTTTAAAATTAATTCTTACAGAAAGAGGCAAATTCACTATAAGTGTGTGGCTACATGTGAAGTTTTAGAGCTCTCTTCATCCCGTATGTCTCTCATAAGAAGATCTGTGTTGCAGAATGCTAAGCAGAAAGCCATATGCAGATAAATGGCAGAACAGAGTTTGGGCCAGCTTCCTGTGTGCTTGCAGACACACTGAATGAATGCAGAAGCAGACAGTGATCACAGTGTTAGCTCTCTAACACTGTGATCACTCTTCTTCCATCTCTACCCCAAAGCAGTCTTACATTAAATTCAGCCTCCACCTATTTCCTGAATCCATTATCAGTTTTACTCTATTCATCTTCTCCGCACCCTGTGGTTGCAGGATGAAGCAGTTCCTGTTTCAAACTCTGGTGGGTGCTCTGAAACCTTGGATCTTCCAGTTTAAAGGTAAGCTACAGTACAGCTACCCAAGCCAGTCCTCAAATTTGTAATCATTTTGGGCACCTGATGTGAGCAAGTGCACAAATATATCTAAGTGTGCTGGCGTGTGATTATTTTTATTACTGGGTGTTTTTGTAATGTGTATTTGCCCCTGTTTTCTGGTGTCTCGAGCCATCTGTGGTCACTGTCACACAGCACATACAGTACTGGCCATGAATAGAGAAACACATGTTGCTGCAATAGATTACTATTTCAGATTCTACAGTTTGTCTTTTCAGTGTGAAAACTGGCAGCAGCGGATACATCACACCTCATTCTGTATTGATCAAGCCCAGTTTGATAAATAAAAATAGCTCATCTAGTACATCTGTTTGTTGTTGTTGTGTCAGAACTTATCTGTCTTCTGTTTTCAGTATATTATAGTACAGTTTCTCTGTGATTATTATAGTGCTGAATGCAGCAGAAAAATTCACCTGTGGGACAAACTGTAGAGGTCAACCATCCTTTAAATACATTGTTAATTTAACATTAACGATGTATATAGACATTAACATTTTGAGTTTCCAGTTAGATGTCTCGTTAAAGAATAAAAGAAGAACTTGAATATAATAAAATCAATATATAATTGAAAAAAATATAAATTTGTATGAAATCCAGTCATCGTCACTGGTGATGTCTTTCGAACAGGCTTGTTCCATCTCATAGGACCTCTTTAGTATTCCCCTCCTCATTCTGTGTTTTTGATAAGGTACATTGCCATTCAGGGGTCCTGTCTCAGGGGCTTGTTTCAACACACAAATTTAATGGGTTGGAGGAGGAAAAACAACATAATGATATTTAGAATATGAATTTGAATAAAGATGGAACAAGCCAATTAAAGATGTGGTGTGTCTCAGTAGTCATGCCTAAGTGGCTCTGACTGAGTAGAAAAGAAAATGGGGGAAAAAATTGTGTGTTTTTCAGCCAGTCGTGTTGCTACAATAGGTCTGCATAGTATAGCACTGTAACCCTGAGTTCTTCTTTAAGTATGTATCACATAATACTGTAGCTAAGCTGCTTTTTAGCCCCTCCACTCAGTTTTACCTTCTTTCAAGTGTTCAGTGGTGCCAAATCACCAAAATTATGCTCACAGGAAAGACAGTTTTGAATGAATAAAGAATTACACTTACTATGTATCATCCCAAAGTTGTAGAAAGGTGGTGACCATGCAAAGCCTGCATTAGGTTTAGACAACGAAAACACTTGCTGCTATGTGCTTAGTCAATTAATCAATCATACTTTCATCTGATAATAAACAAGAAATATCCTTTATGTCAATGCTCTGTCTGTGACTACACACTGTGGTACAGTGAATGTAATTGTACAGCTGAGATACTGCGCCTGTCATTACAGCTACTGTATTTACTGTGTGTGTGTGTGTGTGTGTGTGTACGCATACAGTGTGTGTTTGTGTGTGTGTGCGTGCGTGCATGTGTGTGTGCACATGTGTGTGAGAGAGAGAGATTCAACGGGCATGTGTGAGGGCAGGTTACTTGTGTCCCCTCTGGCTACTTTAACCAGAAAAGCTTCCAGCTTATTAGTGTCAGATAAAAGAAGGAGAGAAGATAGGATGGAGCTCACCAAAGAGAAACCAGGTGAGAGATAGAGGTGTGGGTGGATGTCATTTTCATTTTCAGCTCTTACATATTCAGCAGGAAGAGTAGGGAAGTACTGGAGTGGTGTGCTCTTCTTGGTGTGAATAATGAAATAAAATGAGGGTATAGGTGACAATAGGTAATGTTGGGAGAAGGGTCTGCAGTAAGGGGAACTAATCCATTTAAACTATGCCAGGTTAGTTACATTTATTTATTATTACAATGATCATATTCCTGATTTATTAAAAGAGAGCAAGTTTGTAAAAAAAGAGAAATAGACACAGAGCACTAAATGAGAAAGGTGGCTCGTGGTTAAAGAGAGAAATTGAGAGCATAGTAACAGAGCAGGGATAAACAGAAAGGCTGCATGAATAGAGAGATAGAGGTGAGGACTGGGAGAAAGAGAGAGAAAGAGAATCTACCTACCTGCTATTGGCTTCTCTCCTTTTTCCTGCCCCTCCTGCTCAACCTCAGGCCCATTAAATTCACTTTAACGTTTGCTACATCTGTAATGTGGCATCTCAGCACCCCTTCTACCCTCCTCTGGGACACTGGGATAATCTCTGTTAAGCCTTCAGGAGAGAGGGATTTTATCCCTCCACTGACAGATAGAGAGGGACAGAAAGAGGGAGAGGGGAAAAGAGCTGGCTACTGGAGGATAACGACATAGATAATGAGTTAGCTGTCAAAAGATTTTTTTCTTTTCCTTCCTCTCATCCCGGTTGCTCTCCCAGATGTTTAATCATTTGAGAGTTGTGTTTGTACTTGCTTAATGTTGTATTACATGGACTGTACCTTATAGAAACCATACAGTGAGAGCCTACTGTGTGTAAGGGAATGATTATTTCCCATTTCAAGTTTATTATACACAGGTTTTTTTTGTATGCTTGTTTTCTTGCAGAAATACAGAAATACTGTCATTGACACATTTGCTGCAACTATTGTCTGCATACAATTTGATCCATAAGCCAGTGAAAAAGGAGTACATATAAACATGAGAGCCTTCAGTTAGTTACCTTAGCTTAGCATAAAGACCACAAACAGGTAGCTTGTGTTTAAATCTACCTACAAGCACATTTACATTTTATTAATTTAACATGTTTAATCTGAACACAAACATAAAAATTAGATGTGCTTACGTGGTCCATGCTGAAACTAGGACAGTTCCTAATTTTCCAGTTTTAGAATCTGGGCGACTGTTGTGATATAAATTTTGTCATCTAATTCTAACACCCAGAATTTCTCAAAATGATTTCATTAACCATTTAATTTGAGTGTTACTAAAATCAGAAAGGTGTATAAGAAAATTCAGGTATAAAGTCACAGTTACCATGTTAAGAAAATCACAAAAATAATGGATTGTGTTACAGTTGATTTAACGCTGACTTAGAAATAAATCCTAATAACTTTTGATGAGAGAAACAGACAGAAACAAACTCTAGAGCCTAGTTACAGATAGGGTATATATGGTCTTTCGTCACGCATGAAGAATTCACAAGTAAGCAGGGTCTCAACAAGAAGAGTGTGAGGTACAGCAATAACGGTTATGAGAATGACTTGTAGCAGTGTAACAGAACCTTTCTGACCTCAGCTAATGAGCATCAAGCTCCAAACTAAAAGGAATACCACAGAGGATACTGTTGAAAATGTCAGGATAATAGATGTATTAACTTAGTGCATACGTGGCAGTATACTTTGGTATGTGTACTATGTACTGCATGTATATGTAGTGTATAGAAGAAAGCCAGTTTTCATACCAAACACAGCAGTTATTGATTTTGAGGGATGCCCAAACATTTCAAACTTAAATGGTATGTTTTTCAATAATCTTTAATGCTGAGGTACTTAAAGCTGCTTGATACCTCAGTTTGCAGTATTATTAGACTTGAGTTGCCATTTTCTAAAAGTAGCCACATATCTGATTTTTATCTCTTTTATTTTAATTCTGCTTTTTGTCACTCAGTAAAGCAAATCATTTTAGAATGAGCATTCATGCCAAAATCGGGAGATGTGCACTCACCACTTGTGAGTGTAACAAGAAAAATGAGAAAACACAAGAAAGAAAAACAAGTGAGACAAGTATGTTTTGCATGAGACCTTGTGCTGTTGTTGTACAAGAGCTGCGACTTCAATGTGCATATTTCTTTGAAAGGAAGAGCATGGCCAGGTCAATGTCAGGTCAACACAGCAGCTGTTTGATGGTGACAAGCTCAACAAAGACATAACTCTTACTACTAGTGAGTAGCATGTCTTGGGTAAGACCCAGCAGACACATTCAATGCCAGCAACACAGACATTCTGGGACAAAAGCCCTGTTACAGTGGCCAAACAAGCAACTGACAGGAAAAAATGGACGATAATACCAGCAAGAGTAGGAGTCTGTATGACAGGTGGAAGTGTATAGAGTCCAATTATAAAAACATGTGCAGGGAGCAACAGGCATGGGGAACACACACATTTTGTTCATCCCTTATCTCCAGGTTTATGAGAATTGTTGTCAGATAAAGATCAGGAAAACGAAACAGAAAAAGGACTTTCAGTATTTCAGAACTGTGCTGCAAAGTACATTTGTCCATCAGGGACCCTGGCAGGGAAAGATGTGGTTCCTAACAAAGGATCAGTTGCATCGCTGTATACACAGCAGAAATTCCTAATCAATGCAACCAGTTTTTTACTTGCTTGCTTAATTTCTTTTACGTGATAACAGATTGCATCCCTTCCACAACTTCTTGACTTACTGGTAACTTTTGGTTCTTCCGGACCAAAAGCAAATCAGCAAACACAGAAAGTGCACACTTGCATTATTATTCCAGAAAAACTAGATATTTGAGGACAGCCACTTCTCCGAGGCTGCAAGGAAAAGGAAAAATACGGGTTATGTGCTCCCTGAAATGTTTCTATGTGGCCTCCCATTCTATGATAAAGACAAATTCTTGACCATAACAAATAATAGTGTTTACATGGCTTGGGCGTGTGGGTTTAACACACAGTTTAAGTAAAAGTATCCCACAATATATTTTTTTTTGCAGATATTGAGGAGTTCAGTTGAACCTGCAGAAAAGACAGATAGCACAAAAGTTAATGGAGTGATTCCCCT
>JAUBNQ010000006.1:10588008-10605611 GCA_032353495.1 Ctenopoma kingsleyae
CAGTAACTAGAATCTAGGGAGAATTTAGCTGCAGTATATCATAACTTCACATATGCATGATATCAGTAGTGATGTACTGTACATTTGCTATATACCAGTGCTATTCTGGCACAACACAAGAGATGATCTCAAAAGCATTACGAAAGCAAAGAATTCCAACAACTAACTTTTGACAAGACATACATGACATGTAAATAATTATCAGAAGTTCACAAGATGTTACTGTAATATTATTGTCAGTATTGTACCTGTCACAATTTCATGAAGATTGTTAAAGTATTACTAATGGCATGCAAAGCTGTCATCAAGGTAAACAGTGGATATGAAATACTATACTCTGGTTGACATCTTTGCTTACATAATTCTATGTGTTAATTCATAGTTGTGATGTGTTGTCTGTGTTAATCTTAGATGTAGAAAATAGAATAGAAACCAAGAAAACCACTGAATGCAAAGACATTTCCAAACTTAAAATTAGATGTTTATCTTCATCAGGTCACTCCCATTGGACTTTCACCATTGCAGCAACGGGCAAAATCACCCTGTTGCATCACGCAAAGTAGCAGCAATGACTTACTGTCTGTATGCCAGGTACTGAGTGTGCCTGTGGGGAAAAATTAAATTATTAAAGTGTTTTGTGAAAAATGCATCATGCTGAGTTTTTGTCCATCATACCCTCTGCTTTTTGGCTTAGAGTCTTCCATTTGTCTTACACTGCTGTCAAAACACGGAAGGAAAACAGCAAGATGAAACCCTATTTATCTGACCTGTTGGTCTTCATTTGACAGCCTTTCCGTTCCAGATTAAATCAAGACCCTCAATGGATAGTCTCCATAAATATGTGGTGCCATCCATCTCTGTAATTGGGTCATTTGTTCTTTATCAAGTACCTTGTTTCTTGAGGTAAATTAAAGGAAATGAATTGTGATCAGTTTTTACAAAGAAAATAGGCTTTAAAGGTGGAACCTGTCTTCCTTTTCTTCAGTCAGATATTAATTTGCTGTCAGGAGGAGCTTTGCTTTTATTAGCCAGTCTTGAATATATTTTAAATCAAATAGTCATAGTTACAGTGAAGACCTGCCTTGTTTAATTCAATAATGCATTATGTTTATGTAGCAACCCCAGAACCCCAGTTCATTTAAACCTCAGCAGAGAAAAATACAGAGTAAAACTGTAGTGAAGTTATTAAAAGTAAATTTAAAGTTTGATGCCTGCAACAGACTCAAAAAAGTATCAACAGAGTAATTAAGACTGAAAAGATAATAAAATATTCAAGTAACACTGTTCTGGGTGATTCAAAAAATTTGCAGGTTATTTGGCAACAAGTAAAGGTATCATGACTGAATATAAAAGGAGCTCAGTGGCCTAGAATTGTAAGTAAAGATGAATCACGGTTCATCAGTTTGTGCCAAACATCATCAGAGAATTGTCAGTAAGTTCAAAAATAATATTTCTCAATCTTTCAAAGAATTTAGTTATTTTGTCTGAAGAACATAATATTGTTCAAATAAATTGTTAGTATCAAAAATTCTTTTCACGTGGTAAATATGATTTTAGTTACATCTCAGTAAAGTCCAAACTTAACTGCGGATGCAGTGAAGACTACAAAGCAGCCAGATCTAAAGATATTTTGGTTTTAGGTCTGAAATAAAGTATTCATAATTCATTCCTAGTATTACAAATCTTGCTTTGAGTGAAAATCAAACTCCTTAGTTGTTTATGTATGTGTGGTAACAGGTTTTATCAACATGTCTTTCTGATGGACCATCCCTCTGGTCCTTTTTATCTAAACTTTTACAGTTGCTGACCTTTATTGTACATGAGAGAGTTACTGTCTGATCCCGACAAGGAAATGTACTTTTGACCAAAATCATCATGTGTATTGATATTATCACAAGGGCCATCTTTTTCACTTCCTTCTTTTATGGAGAAATCAAATCTCAACATCAGCACTTCTTAACACTTTGAATTTGTCTCCTGACAGTTGCGTTTGGGAGCTCTGATTCCAGAGAACAAGTCAAACTAAAACTACAGCAGCACATACTATGTGGGCTGATTTTCTGAAGCAGCCTGACATAGATTTGCAGCCATGTACTGTTCACACACTAGTTACTTATGTGCCTTTGCGATCAGACTTGATTGAAATCAACAAGCTCTCCCTGTTTATCTACACTTTCAAAAGCAATCACAAACTATCTGACAGGATGAGGCAAAGTTTGGACACCAGAAACTAGATTGTGGTGTGGAAGGAACTAAACCTAATAATAACAGGATCCTTGTTTTAGAAAGAATATTCAACCACAGTAAAATTACAGTTTGTTACTGTGTAACCAGTGTGATTGTCTCTAAAACAAATCGCACTAAAAACAAAATTTTACCAGATATATTCAGTTCAATTCAGTTTATTTGTGTAGCGCTAAATCACAACAAAAAGTCATCTTAAGGCACTTTACAGTATAAGGTTTAACACCTTACAGAATATAACAATCCAGCTACTGTATATAGAAAACCCACCAAGTCCCACTTGAGTAAGCACTAGGCAACAGTGGAGAAGAAAATCTCCTTTTAACATAAGAAACCTCTAACAGAACCAGCCTCAGGGTGGGTAGCCGTCTGCCTCGACCAATTGGAGTGAGTGAAAAGGCGATAGAGAAAAGAACAATTTTTACAAGCAGAAGACAAAATAATGTTTATATTGTATGTTGCACTTGAATTGTTAATTCCCACAATTTTGCTTATTAACGCAGAGCATTTGTTTGCAGGTTATGCTGTATGTGTGCATGTGGTTTAATTTCCTGGTTCATTGTTAATGAAATCTTCAAAGAAATTAAAAGTGGTTTGAAAAAACATGCCAGCAGATATTTCACTTTTTACCACAAACATTGGTGAATTGAAGTTACTCTACTTGGCTGCTTTTATATAGCAGAAACACTGCTCATTTTGTCAGCTTGTTCTCAGTAGGTTATTATTGTACACATTGTTGTTGTAATATGTGTGACCATATTCATGGGGGTGCTTGATGAACAAGTTAGTAAACTCATGGTGTTCTCCTGCACTACTGTATAAGATGAATGAAGAATGCTCATTCTTGGCGTGACACACACTGTGTTTTAGAATAAAGTATCTCTTTTTGTCTGGAGGAACATATTTAACACAAGAATCTATATTAATAAAGAAGATGCTGAGTGTATTTTAGGCTGCAGTATTTTAATCTCTTGACTCTTTATTTTATTTCATTGCATAAATTAAAGTGTATAAATAAATACAGTTCTTCTTAAACAATTCTGTTTATGTAAGCAGTTGTTAGGACTGCATTTGTTTTTCTATTTCCACTAATGGCCCCATAACACTGGTCTTTGTTAGGATTAGGTGCATGTTACGAGTCTATTTCCATGAAAACTGACACAAATGCTTATCTATTGCATATTACTACATACCTTAAATGCCCATAACTAGGAGAGTTGTCATTCTGATGCATTTTAAAAACTAACTACATGTAGGTCATGTTTGTAGATTAAAATGTTTAAAGCCAGCAATATACAATCATGGAAAATATATTGAAGCTACTGTTAATGTTACAGACAATTTTGATAAATAAGCAACCCATTTACCCAGTGTCAAAAAAGCAGAATCCTGGCCCTCCTGGTTTCTCACCTGGTGATAAGCCTGTTATCTGTGCCTCCCTGCTCTGCTACTGGCCCACACTCCTCAATATTTTGGCTGACCAATCTGACAGGCGGCCACCTCAGACTTAGCTAGGGACCCAGAGAGCCCTGCTGTGGGGACATGGCGACTGTCACTACAAATCATAAAGCAAGTAGAAAAGTGTTATTCCTTTTCTAGTCCAAGCCTTTGGTAAGAAATGATGAACAATTCCCATGTTGTTTGCATGATTCATTAGCAATTTCCAAATAAGGCAGATTCAGCCATCTAATTTTTAAAGGCAAAGATGTGATCACAAACTTTTTACACCCACTCAGCACCTACATCAGCAGCTAGAACCATTTAAAATGGCTGAGTAAAGCGAGTAGATGATGGTCCTCATAAGGTTCAATTAATGCATCAGAAAGACAGACAAATGGAGACTAATGGAGGCTAATGGGACTTTACCAACCTAATGAATTTCCCTCTGTTATTTATCTGTATATTCAACTGTTTTATGGAGCTGTTATTTATACAAACTGAAGAGTTTTTGTCCATTAGTTATGAGTGCTTTTCTGCTTGTGCAGTAAGGTATAAAGTATACTGGATTTTCAGGTTTTAACAAATTCTCTACTTTCCATTTTGTTTATTATTGTATTTTCTGTTGCTGTTGATTATATATTTTCTTTTGTATCTCTTTTCTGTCTTTTTTGTCATTACACTAAGAAAACTCAAAGCTCAAAGTATTTGTCTCATTTGCTGTCCTGGTCATGAAAGTTGAAAACAGCCTTAACATTAAAGCATTAGTCTGTCATCTGTGTATAACGCCCAGACTGTCACACTTGCTGATCAGAGTGGTTGAGTCTGTATGTTTCTCCCAGCACTGTTTTTTAAAATCTAATAAATCCCTGTGACTGAGCAGTCTTTATGCTTTGTCTGAGAATGATTTGCTTTGTCTCTCTCCATGTTGACCACATACAGAAGGGGGAAGAGCTGCTCTGTTTCTCTATCAAGGCCAAATATGTTAACAAGGCACCGGACTCCAGCACTCTGGGATCTTCTCCAAACCGTTCTTGGGATCTATCCAATGTTTGGCTGCATATGTACTGTATATGATTACCTGGGCTTGCAGGTGGCTAGAGGAGACAGATGCCGGACCTTTGTTTTCCCCTTGTTAAATGTGTCTCCAGAGAGCTTTTTTTTCTTTCACTCAGCCACATTGACAAGAGTCTCTACAGCTATACGCACACATTTTCTGTCTCTCTCTCCATAGCTAGTCCTTTTACACACTCACGCATACACTCACCAGCCACTTTATTAGGTGCACAATCTAATGCATTCTAATACAGATGCTCTGCCACGAATTTGAATTATCACCTTTCTGGCAGTTTCAGAAGAAAAAAATGAGAAATTAAGAAAAAAGTTAAAATAATGGCAGAGCTGCTGTATTGGATTGTATTAGAATGTACAGGTGAACCTAATATGGTGACCATTGAGTGTGTAAGCACCGTTTCTCTTGGTTTCAAGTGTTTTGGCAAAGACAGACATGAGTTTCCTAATCAGATCAAATCATCTTGACAAAAACAACACAAATTGAAACGATCCCCTGCACTAACTTCGCCTCTGCTTTACATTCTTTCTCCTCAGCTAATACCTTGTTGTTTTCTGGCTGGCGATGCTGTTCAAATGATGTTAAATTACTGCAGGTGTGTAACACTCTGTCTGTGGGCAGGTGGGAAAGACAAACAAAGACACTTATTTTAACCAGGGTTCTCTCTGCGTATACTATCCAGGTTGTTCAGCAGAGTCGGCCTATAATTTAGTGAGACTAACCTTCTCCAACTCAGCTCTCTTGTTCATACCTGCCTCACTGCAAACTCTGAGTCATAAGTTTCTGAATGTTTAACTGCCTTTCCCGCTCACCCCCTAGAGAACCTTATGTTTTTTTCTCTTTTCTCCACCTCCAGCTTTCTTGAAATCATAATCAGTTGTCTGTGTACATAGGGCAGAGGGTAGTGGGAAAGCAACAATTGCATCTCTAAATAAGGAGTGACAGCAAAGACACAAACTAACTACACCACATGTAAAACAGTATGCAGTGATACAGTAAGGCAAGATGTATTTTTGTGGTTACACAGAGGGAACAAGTAAATATTTGGGAAGGATTAATTTGATTAATTTTTGGGTAGGGTGTTTTTTGTTTCATCTTGTTCTCATAAATCATCTTTTGGCTAAAGATTGTGTGGTCTCTCTAGCGAATCAGATACTTTATTGTTGAACTCTACATTACAGCTTGGTAATGAATGGGGTAGTATAGGGCCAATAATTGAGAATTAACAAGGTAATCAGGGGTAATATTTCAGTAACAGTTGAGGTAGTTTCTGTGTATTAACAATGAAACAGCACTTCAAAATATAAAACTACCTGTTTCTGCTTAATTTCATGGTGCAATCCAGTCTCCCAAAAATTATGTTTCTATACAACTAACCTGCAATCAGAAATATATTGCTGTGTGCAACCTGGGTTAAAGTCAGGAAAAGATTGTGGACTGGCTTCATAAAGAAAAATTCAACAAAATTTTTACTTTACTTTACTTTTAATTTTTACTATCATTTCAGACACATTTGTTTTACATTTTAAACCAAAGCACAACAAAAACATAATCACAGTTGCTGTTTAGTTGCATAGAAACATAACTTTCAGAAGACAGAGTTGCATGGTAATATCCCATCAAAAAAAAAAAACAAAGAGCTACAGTAATCCAGTGGAAACACACATGGTAGCTTCTGTGTATTAACAATGATGCAGGGTCTGTTAATGCAAAAAGTATCTAATTGTTTGCATCTGTTTCTTAAGGTATAATTTTCCATGTGTGTCTATGACCACATTCAGTTTTAGTAATGGAATTAGGTAGAAATAGTCAATTTTGATTTTTTTAGTTTCTAAATTTCTGTTTCCACAATATTACCTGTGTAAGCTGTGAAGTCTTACCAAATTCTTTTAAACCTTATTGTGATATACTGCTTACTCAACTCTATCCATAATATTCTTCATAAAGTACATTTTAAATTTGATAATGTACTAGATTTGTAACATTACACAGGAATTATACTGTATAATGTACCACAGACAAACATACTGTGGGTCCATTAGGACTGGGGAACACTAGAGTTAGATCTAACATTGCTTTAATTTAATATTCTTGTAAACTGATACCCTATGGAAAACTGCATCTTGCAAAAATACAGCTAGCAACTACAGCACTAAAACTGCTGAGACCACATTTTAGCACATCTCTGCAAGGCATGAGATTCAAAGAGGCTAAAGGAAGGCAATGTATATGGCTGCCTGTGCTTCAGGCTTTGCTCTAGTGAAGGATTGGTGGGACCATAGCAAAGCAAGTGATTTCTTAACTTTAGGTAGAATTTAAGTTGGATGCTTTATTTGTTTCAAGCTACAGTTTATGTCCTACAGAAAGAATGATAAAAATAAATAAAAGATTCAAATTATTCAGTTATTAATGATTATTACAGTAAATGGAAAATTCCAAACTCTTTTTAAGTTACAAATTTCTTTAACAACAGAATGTATTCTGCTGGCAAGTGTTCTGCTGTACTGTGCTTTTCACAACTAGTGACTGTAACATGTTTCACAAATATATTGTCCTACTGTAATATTTAAATAATACAGGTACAAATGTGTACTTCTAAAATCCAGAAAAAAATGTTTTCCAGAAACCTAATATAATATATACAGTACATCACAGTCAAAGGTGCAAACAAATATAAAGGCATTGTAAGGTTATGTAAAAAGTAGTGTAGCCAGGTGGAATAGTGCATGTGGTTCACATTCGCCAGGTTACAGTAGTTAAAAAAGAAAAGTGAGATTTTTGGACTTCTGAAGTCAAACTTGGATGTGCAAGGTCTAGAGGTGCAGGATGAAGAACTGGACTGTGACCTAAACATAAGAACCTGAACTTGAACTGGCATAAAAAGTAGGAGACTGCCCTGCCCTAAAACTCTGCTTCTTTTTACCCAAGTGTGCTTTACAAAGATGTGAAATTCCCTTCAACTTCGTGCTCTGTGTCCTGCTGAGCTTTGACCTCTCTGTATTTCCCGCAAAATCAATAAAGT
The DNA here is from genome assembly GCA_032353495.1 of Ctenopoma kingsleyae. Taxonomy (NCBI): domain Eukaryota; kingdom Metazoa; phylum Chordata; class Actinopteri; order Anabantiformes; family Anabantidae; genus Ctenopoma; species Ctenopoma kingsleyae. The sequence continues at coordinate 10,595,784 of JAUBNQ010000006.1, forward strand.
AACACTTTGTTTTCACATTGTATTGAATGTGGTCAATTTTCGGGTGCTGGGCGATAGGAGCAGAGGAATCAAGCTACTGGAAGATTCTCAATAAGATTTGAGAGCAAGAGAATTGGTGGAGTCAAAGCAACCATGAAACATTGCAGTACAACTGAGAAGAGATGTGGGTTTGAACTTGAGGCTGTGTAGAGTGCAATCAAGCCTCTGGTGAGGTTAGCTGGAGGACACCTGTTACAAACCCTTGCCTGAAGACAGAATAGAGAGGAGTATAATCAGTGAGGTTACAAAAGTTTGTGGGAGAGTAGAGGAGGATCAACATTGGGAGTAAGTGCTTGGTATGTCGTCAACCTTCTCTTCAAAACAGACAACTAAATACTCTGTGAAAAAAGGGAGTGAAGGTAGAGAATAGTTTAGGTACAAGCAGACAATTCCACATATACATTGTCTAATTATTAACCAAACGTTAAAAGGATCTCAAGTTTTCTAGGCCACAACCTTTCTTCCATATTTTCCAAATGTTTGTACTAACAAACTGTTTCTATGTAAGGGGTTACTCTGGAAATTGTTTTAAAAAGGACATGAATCAAGCTAAAGTTAAATATAAAATTGAACATTCTCAATGCATTCAGCAATTGAGGCTTTACAGATGGAAAATTCCTTTTTTTCTATCCTCTGTTTACCTAGCAGACTAAAAATATAATTTACCATAGATGATTGTCTTACACAAAAATCATGTTAATAATTTACTTTTGTATTCTGCTTGAGTGTGGAGGAACTTGCAAATACATACTGTACACTTTTCAAATGTTTTTTTAAATGCTTTATACATACACCAGAAAAGGGGATGAAAAAACATTTACCAAATAAAATTATTGGAACTGAAGTACAAAAGACTGCAGAGAAAAACAAGCTCATACAACAGTATCACACAAGTTTCTTGAAAATACGCAAATACTCAGAAACAAGACTGAAAACTGTTTACACAGCATTTAGGTGATGATGGTGATTTTTTTTTTCTATGCCAACGCTTACCCAAGTAAGTTGGTGTTTGGCTTCATTGTTCTAATACTAGCTCTAATGAATGTGCACATACAGTAGTTGACTCAAATAAAGCTAAAATATTGGTGCAGATATGCACTGCTTGACTGCATATCTGCAAATTTGACAGAAATTGCAGTCATTATTTGTCTTTGTCATGATGCTACATGGGACAATTATCTACAAATACCAGAGCTCAAAACAAAATAAAATTTGGCAGTATATCTCCAGATTACAGGAAAAACTGCAGAAAATCATTTCACTTACCTGGGACATTTTAGTAGCTGCAGTAACAAGGAAAAGCAGTCATTACATTAACAAGAATGTAGTACTGTGAAACCTCACTGAAAGAGCCCTTTTTGAAACAATAATAAGCATGATGGTTAAACATAATGTCATACATCGGTATTAAGACTTCATTAAGTCACCGAATATGAAAAGCTGCTGATATAGTGAGGCTGAAGAGAATGACTGTGTTATATTATGAGTATATTCACAAGATATCATCTCACCAATTCCAGTAGCAGCTGCCATGAAGGCCCCTGAAAGTGTCAAGGATATCAAAGAAGACAAGTGCACAGAGAAGAAATTCATTAAATGATAAGATATTAAATGATAAAATAAACACCAAAAGTAGTTGTCAAAAATGTGTGTGTGCATGTGTGTGTGTGCGTGCGTGCGTGTGTGTGCATGTGTGTGCGTGTGTGTGTTATGTGAAAGAAAAGCGTGTGTGTATTATGTGAAAGAAAAGCCAAGGCCAAGGTGGGTACAATAAGCTATTCAGGTCTACGCTGTGCATTTCTTGCTCCAAAATTGGATGCAGCTGCGCTTTTACTGGTGGCACCTTGACCATTTTTGGCACAAACTAAGCTGTATCCTCTAACTCGTTTCTTGAAACACAGTGCTGAGACTTTCATGGACAGTCCTGACAGTATGTGAGGAGGAGAGGGAGTGGGGAAGTTGATAGGAGACTAGACCAACACCAGAGGCCTATAGCAAGACTAAAATCACTGACTCTCTACCTGACATACATACACATGCACACACAAAAAGAACTGAAAGAAGGACAAAGCCTGAGGCTCTCAGTAGGGAATCCATCCTTGGAAAGATGGATTTCAAAGTGGAGGCACCTTGCTCTCTCTACGTTTCCCTACCTTATCCCCTCCTCTTTCATCATCCCTCTCTCTGCACTGTAGAAGAAAGCACAGCTGCAATCAGAAAAACGTGTCGGGTTCAAATACGTACACATGGATATACACACAAATCCACTATATGCATTCACCTGTGTTCTTTTGTCTATTCCAGTGTTCCTAGTGTGTAACAATCATATCATCCACATAAAGCACATTTAACACAACATCAGTTTGTGATTGATTTGATCTGATGACTGTTTCATTGAGTGAACTGTATTTTTATGCTCCTAATGTGTATTCTTGTAATTTATTTTCATATCTCTTTGAAATTATTTAATCTCTAGATGAAATAATACTTAACTAAGAACTACTGTAATTTCATAGTTTTGTGGTGTAAGCAACCTAGAAAAATGAGTGCAGTGTTCTTAAAAGTCTGTGCTGTTGCCACAACAAGAGAAAAAGTAAGAGCGGGCCAGCTGGATTCAGAGATGACAGAAAACAAACAGGGTCATGTAAGAAACTGGAAACTGACCTCCTGTATATGAACATGTCATGAAAAAAGCCCTGGCACAGGCACAAAAACACATTCATGTGAGAGAATCCTATTTATAGCCTCTAACAATAATGCTAGCAGCCCTCTAATTGCCAATTAACTTGGGGTCACTGCTGGTATCTCTCAATCGTGCCAGCCTCTCTGCTCTGCCCCCTACTCTTCCTCTAGGAAGAGGAGTGTTACTCCTTCCTTTGTTCATTCTCCTCATGTGTGCAGACCCAAACATAACCGGTGTTTAATTTGTCGTAGTTCTTTTGAAAAGCTGTGCAGTGGCAAGGGACATGACAATAACCAAATGGTTATAGTTTTCTGTCAACACTACAAAAATGTCAAAGTCCTGCCTTCCGTGGCTGATCTGCATTCTGCACAACTGCCACTAAATCACCTTAACCCTCTCCCAAGAACAAACACGCACAGCAGCCCATTACGAGTGCACACACAAACACACACAGAGTAAGCCACTAAATCACACAGAGCAAATGTGACAGGATAGCTAATCTAACTGTAAACACATTTGCTGTTAATCCTGGAACAGAAAAGGCCCTTAAAAATACATAATAGTAATAGGAAGAATAAATAAATTAATCTCTTTGGACACAGGGAGCTTGAGGTAAGAGAATGGATGTTCAGTTTAATTTAAAATAACCCAAAGTTGTGTTTACACTTACACATACACAAATAATAATACTCAGTTGTCTACTTCCTTGTCACTAACACAGATATCCAGTAGATTGAGCAGATGGTTGTTAGTAAAGTTGTGCACACACAACTAGGCCATTAGAACTACAGTCAACAGTTATGTCAAAATGTCAACCCCAGTCCAAAGTTTTGGTCTGGAATCAGCAAGGAGGAAATAAAACACACATAGAGGCGAGGTCATAGAGGTCTGGGTTTCAAACTGATGCATTACAGTTGCAAGATGTTACATACTGTATGTTTTTGTTGTAACCTTAAATGTCAGCAACAACACTTTAACACAGTCGGCATTTCACAGAGACAGTACATGGGAAACCACAACAGATAAAAACATGCACACTCACATTCATGCCTACAGTCATGCTAAGAGACACTTGTTAAACTAACTGCATATCTTTGGAATGAGTGTACAGTAAATGCATGCATATACACTCCACAGAAGAACCCACACAGCCCTTATCCAGCCCTCCCCACAATTATTCAGTGTTGATTAAAAGATTTTTAATATTCCTCAAGTACAGTTGTTTCACTTGGTGATTTTGGTGGCTTTACTGTATTTCATTTTCAGGGTGTAGCAACAGTTTGTTACATGACTTAAGATAGCAACACAAACAGTAGTATTTCTGTCAGAAAATGGCGATTAGACATATTTTAGTTGGAGTTTTTATTTAGCATTTTCATTTTTAAATTCAATTGACTTTAATGACCACACAGCTACAAAGATGAAATTCTCTCAAGATAAATATTAAGGTTAGATATGTTTGTTTGCTTTATGCTATATGCTCATTTCCAGTTTATATAATATGCGGTTTATGTATTCCTATGTTTTTATGTTTTTATTTGTGTTAACTATTATTAATTAAATTCAACTTTATTGAACTTTATTGCATATGTGAAATAGGCTGCACTCATTTTAATATCAAAATGACCAATTAACTGTATTGAACATGTTTTACCATTGAATTTTTCATAGCTCTTTTAAGAGGCTGCTTAGTATTTTAGAAGAGTGCTTCTTTAAAGAGGGCAGAGTGGTGGGAGGGATGGGGACACAGGTGACTGAGCAAGTAAACCAACAAAGGTGCAGGATTGGAGTGGACAGGAAAAAGGAGGCATTAAGGGCAGTTACAGTGAAATGGTCTGACAGGTTCTTAGCAGTGAGGGGTAATGAGTAAATAGCTCTGTCTATATTCATTTTTCTCAACCTGTTTCTTTTTTAAATGCACAAGCACAAGCACTTTTCCTTTGATCAATGATATTTGCCGGAGATAGGAAAGGTTAAAAGGATCAATGGTTTTATAGCTAACGCCTCCTTTCCATTACATTGGCTGCATATACTATTATACTGACTGGACATATCATAGTAAATATCAAAGCTGTAATGACAAAGTTTATAAAACCCTATATCCATACAGCATCAAAGTAATATTTCCAGATCACTGAAACTGTCTCAGTTAGTCTTTGTGATTAGCCTGCCTGACCTTCAGATCAAGTCTAGAGTGAATAAAAACAAAGGCCACATGTTATGTTATTTGTTTAACTGTGCACACAGGAGAAAAACACTAAAATGTTCATCCAACAAATAGTATTCATGTCCTTGACAGCACGCTGTCAAAAAGACAACTGCCAATGTACTTAAAAAAGTAAAAATATATTTGTTATATATATTGTTATTATATTTGTTGTACTAAATGTATCACACCACTGTTAGAAGTTGATACTGTACAGCAGTCTTACTTAATTTATATAACAATAAGAAATTTTAGGATTGTGTTTATTCATGTGTTTAAGCCGCATGAGGGTTCAGTGAGAGTGAAGAGTGAGCTGGAACAAGAGGTTTAGCAACATTCTCAAAAAAGCCTTTAGAGGTTTCTTTTTTCTTTTTACAAGAACTTTGTGTTTAGTTAACCTTGTGGTTAGTTGTAGCTTTGAGGGCTTCTGAAATGCAACTGACCTACGCTCTGTAGCCTCAGTCTCTCAACACCTCACACACACTTTGAGTGAACAAATCCTTTGCTATTACAAGCCACCTAGTCAAAAATTGAATACTTCACTTGCATATACAGGCATACTGTTATACGTGTACTGTACATACATACATACATACATATAGCATGCACATTTATACATTTTCACACCTTATAGCTGCATATTCATACACATATTCTCATGTTATGCATGAGTGTCTGTGTACAGCATTTATATGCATGCATATGCAAATATGTATGTATGTACAGTATATGTATGATATCATGTAGGGCTACATACTTTGTCGAGTATGTCACAAAGAGCTTACATCCAAATGTGAAAGTACGTCAAAATGTAGTCTCCATTTACAACAGAGCCACAAACTCCGGCCCGAAGAAACAAGTTAAACTTCAGTCTGTCGCTAACGTGTCAGATACTAAACCTGCACCTGTGGTGTGTCCTATAAAAAGAGACGTGATAACTAGATAACAAATGCAGTAAGCTACCATATCGCTAAAGACCTGGTCCCCATAACAATGCAAATACGGCAAAGATGGTTTTAAAAAGCTGCTAAAAACACTTGATTGGTACCAGTTGCTCACTCTCCAGTAGTTTGCAGGACAGGTGCTGTCAGAAATGTTCATGAATGTCTGGAAGGTTCTTAGTGACCAACTGTAATGTGAAACATTTCTGACTGACCACACACATATGGTCAAGTCAGACGTGCGAGTCATGAACATTATATAGAAGACTCCAAATGAGCTATTTCTCTAAGTATCAGCCAATTTATTTCATTTTTTAAATTTACATCATAGTGACTTTCTTTTCTTCAGTCATTGTTTGAAACAAGATTCAGACAACCGTCTGTTGTAATAACGTTCTTATAATATCACACATGCCTTTGACTTTGATTTGAACCTGAAACATTTTGTACAAGAAAATACCGGGATATAAAAGGTATATCGTGACAGAGTCAAAATATACCAGGATATGGATTTTGTTCATATTACCCAGCCCTAATATCATGCATGGAGTGCATGTACATGTGCAATAACGTGTTAATTTTATTAAACTATCAGTATTTATGCGTTTGCTGCCATTTTACAATTGTTTGTTGACATGCCTGTCACCAAATGAAAAATAATGTCAGTCTTTCCTGAAATCTTTGACTCACTACAACAGTCAGGCCTGGAAGTATCTGGTGACAGTGACTGTGAATTTTTATAATTCTCCCTCCCACAATGGAACTAAAATAAAACAATGAAGATGTGATTGAAGTTTAGACTTTCAGCTTTGTTTTAAGAGATTTCACAAAACTATGGCATTTACCATTGTCATTTTAAGCAAAGTAACGTCCACATGAATGTTTTTCCATTCAGTTGCTCATAATTATTTTGAAGTGATATGCAGTGAACGTGGCATAAGTATCAACAGGGGAGAATTAGTCATGGGATCCTATCTAGTTCCTGCATATCTGTAACAACAGCAGGGCAGAAAACTGAACAATGTATTTTTAGACAACAGAGATTACAACTAGAAAAATAAAAAAAGTGACTTTAGAAGAGAGAGTTTGTGAGTTTAATGGAAATGGACGAGACCAGGGCACGATGAGGGTAACTGTAATTTTTGTGCTCAGTATTCACATAGTTTAACTTCAATCTGAAACCAGTTTCTTATGGTAATTGAATTGAACACACTGGACTTTAAAACAAATCATGAATATTTGCAAAATGTAAAATTAAATAAACATATAAACTTGCAACAATGCACAAAGCAAATATATCTGTCAAAACACGTATTCAGTTAAAAATTTGACACCCAAATGTTTCAATAAAGCTGTGTAACTTGCATTTAGGCATGACTTTTATTTTATTTGTATAATATTCAACTAAGGGCCCACATACTCACATTCACAAAATCACTCTGACCACTTAGTTTTATTGTTTGTTGAATTAGCAGCTGCTGCCACCGCCAGCCTATTATAGGTTGTTTTACTTTTATAACTTCTTCCATTCTTTAGGAACAATATCTAGATGAATATTTGTGAGCATTATGACCATTTGTGGTTAATTCTGGGAGTTGTTTGGGCTGAATCTGGCTCAGTAAAGTACATTTTGCATTTCATTTAGAAATTCATGTTCCAGAGTCTGGAGAAAGAATAGAGAGACATAGAAACCAAGTTACTTGATGTTCAGTGTGAGGTTTCCACAGTCAGTGATGTTTGGGGTGCCATGTCATCTGCTGGTCCCCTGCAGTTTTATCATGCCCAAAGTCACCACAGCCATCTACCTTATTTTAGAGTACTTCATGCTTTTGTCTGCTGAAAAGCTTTGCAGAGGTGGTAACTTCATTTTCCAGTAGGACCTAGCACCTGCCCACAGTAACAAAACAACCACTAACTGGTTTGCTGACCATGATATTACTGTGCTTGATTGTCCAGCCAACTCGCCTGGTCTGTGTCCAGCCAAATCGCTTGACCTGAACCCATAGAGGATCTATGGGATATTGTCAAAAAAAGATGAGAAACACCTGGCCAAACAATACAGATGAGCTGAAGGCTGCTATCAAAGTAAGCTGGTCTTCAATAATGCCTCAACAGTGCCACAGACTGATCATCTCCATCCCACGTCACACTGATGCAGTAATTTGTGCTAAAGGAGCCCTGACCAAGCGTACTGACTGCATAAATTAACATACATTTCAAAAATTGGACATGTCTGTATTGTAAATCTTTTTATATTGATCTTAGGCAATATTCTCATATTTTGTGATACTGGATTTTCATAAGCTGTAAACTATAATAATCAAAATTAAAACAACAAAATAGTTATTATTTTAATTTATTAATAATAAATATTTCACATTACATGTAATGAATTTAGAATAAATGACAATAAAAACTGAAAAACTAACACAAGACAGAGGGAGAAATTACACTTGATCTTTCTCCAGAACATGGTCCTGGCTAACTGTCTGTCCTGAGACCGGAGCTTTGGTTTGTTTCACCTGCCTCCTCTGTCAGCTGTCAGGAAAAGAATGAGTCTGGATTCAGACAGGTAATACAGATTTAATACATTTTCCTGATAAAGTGAGAAAACATGAACAGACTAGCAGCCACATGAAAAATGCTAACTGCTATGTGTCGCACAATGATTTGCAATGTGAATATTGCTACGCAGCTTAATGAAAGCTACAGGATAGAGTATAATGAGATGACATAATGAGGTGGTGGGTTTGAGCTTGTGTTGCGTGGTCATGATGAAAGTGAACACTCCTGGCACTCCTGGAAAATCCTGGCATTTACATGGGGCTGGTGGACTTTCTTGGATCTCTGGATGCAGCAGTACCTGCAGACTGTTACTGTGTTTAAGGTGACATCTAAGACTGTGCAGAATGAGCCGCTTGACTACATGTTCTTAGTTGAAGGAGAGACGGTTTACTCATTTACTTATAAATAGTAAATGACTGAAAACACAGACTGTTTATTTTCACGCTCATTTAGCAGTGTGATGCATGATAATGGTGCTTTGGTTTATACTAGTAGTGATGTGGTTAGAGTGCTTCTGAAAACTGACCTGCAAAAGTGCACTCCCCCAAAAAATAATTTCACCAGCCGCCACAGCCTACCGTGTCACCAGGTGTATCCTTTACCTCCCAGGGACATTACCACACCTTAGTTTTGAAGATGTACAATCAAACATAATCTTCATAACCCACTGCAGCTTTTTATAAATAAGCTTTTATAAACAAGCTGCATACATTAATGGATACATGTTTGTTTTGTTTTTTCTTTCTGATATTGATGGTTCAGCTGGTGAGTCCAGCTGCTCCTAATAATAATCACATTCAAGTTAATCAGTTACAAGTCACACTGAATTAAGACATTTAAGTGGACATTATAATCTGTCAAGATTTCACTGTCACTCATAATTGTACTGCCGCCAGTAATACCTTTCTCCTACCTGGCATGCACCACTGTGTCGATTTATTTCTTGCTCAGCCACTGAATTTCTCTCTGGTCTTATTTTGTACAAGTACAGTACATAGTACAATATTATTTTGTACTACCATATTTGTCAATGAAATCTCTCACTGTGCGAATTCTTGGTTTCCCATTTCTCAATAAAATGTGATTCTGTGATGAATCCCACACTGCTGCTTGGAGGTAGGGGGGCACAGTCTGCACTATCAAAACTACATAAACTTTGTTGCTATACAGCTCTGGAAAAAATTAAGAGACCTCAGCATGAAATATGTGATTGCGAAGCAGGGTTATTCCACCAAATATTGATTTCTAGAACACTTCCTAAGTTAAAACATTAGTAATGTGTTATGTAAAAATGAATATGAACTTGTTTTGTTTTGAGGGTTTTTTGCATTATTTGAGGTCTGAAAACACTGGACCTTTTCTGGTATTTTGACCATTTTTCATTTTCTGCAAAT
>JAUBNQ010000006.1:10605711-10618701 GCA_032353495.1 Ctenopoma kingsleyae
AATAAAACAAAAATGTTAATTTTATTCAAACATATACCTTTAAATAGCAAAATCAGAGAAACTGATAAGTTTGCAGTGGTCTCTTAATTTTTTCCAGAGCTGTATATGGTCCTATACACTTTGATGCAAGTGTCTCAGATACTTAATACTCAATACAAAAAATACACAAATACACAGAATACACAGTTTCACTCGTTTCATCCAAAGATGGATGAAAGGTCAATATCAGTGCAATAGAAAATGACAACATAAATATGTCATGAATACTGATTATGATTATCATTGTATATAGAGGGGCAGGAGTTGTACAGTTTGATGGCCATGGGCAGAAAGGATCTCCTGTGGCGCTCTGTAGAACACTTGACATTGATCAGTCTCTGGCTATACGTGCTCCTCTGTCAGTCACTGAGGTAGTCTATAATCTGAGAAGATGTAGAAAATGATTAACTGTGTTACCAGCTTCAATACTCCAGCTTCAATGCTTATAGCTGCAGAATTTCAAACAAAGATATGCACTGAATAGGAAAGTCAGATTTATAGCACCACCAATAGCATTGTGGATGCAAACTTAAGCTTATTGAATAAATGTGACTGCCCAGCTCTTTTGGAGAATTAGTCGTGTCACTGTCAAATAATTGAGGGGTTCGTTCTAAGTCATTCTCTCAACTTAAGATTTTCCAGTAAGCTGAATGTGAACAGTTCTTTCACAAAGACATAAACAGGACAAAAACAGAAGAGTCTAATTTGTAATGTCATATCAAAGCACATTCTTGAGCAGCTCCATTGCAAATGAATGAAGCACTGACTTTGTGGACACAAAACATACTTGTCTAAACTTTGCTCTATGTCTTTCTGTTTTGTTCTTTTGCTGGCTTTGTAGTTAGTTATCTTTTTTATTTTTCTTTCACTTACTCAGTTCCTAATGACACTGATTCAGTTTCTACAGTACAGTATGTACTGTAAAAAGCACTGATTAAGGAAATTAACTCATTTTAAGCCAATGTTAAGGTTATATAGCGAAACATTTAAAGGTTACTATGTTAAATCCAAAATACTACACCATTTCTTGCAAAGAGGCACACAATTTTTGTTTGCTGATTTAGGTCATGGATACATTGTGAGAAATGGAAACTAGACTCCAAGACAGTTCTTTTTTTATCAAATATGGTCACCCAGTGCACGTGCCTATCATTTTTTTTGGATTGCTTCAGCACCGTGTGCTTTTTACAAATGCACAAGAGTATCTCTTGCCCTGTCCCCACCTGATTGTCCCAACCTTGAATCTTATACACACCTTGACACACATACACACGCAACCACGGGCACACACACCAGCATGTTCTGATTTTCTCTCCTATTTCTTAATTCAGTCACTTTGGTGCTCATGAACATCTAAAGAGATTGATTGAGCTATCCAACCTTAAGGGATCACTGTGCTGGTGGACATGGGTCTCAGTCACGCCTCCAGTAACACTGCTGATGGACCAAATTGATTATATGGGCCAGATGCTTGTTTCCTCCACCCTGGATCCAGAGTGGCACAGTGGGCCTTCCATCTCTTCATCTACCACAGGTGACCCTCAAACATACACACAATGGCACATATAACTGCCCTGACATACATTGTCTGATGTGAATAACAAGAGTCCTAGATAGAGTTCAAATCAATGTTAAAGTCCCACAGTTTTTCATTCGATCTCCAGCATCGTATTAACACTAAACCCTGGAATTGTTTACCCTCTCCCTTCTAACAGGCTACAGACTGACAACAGTTTGTGCACACCAAATGTGAAAACTTACAGCACCCTCACACGCATGCAGATGTGATGGTCTTTTATTTAGATATGCAAATGCTGCTACAAACATGGTCTCTTAAACCTGCAGACCACAACAATAGGCCGCGAATAATGGAGATGTGTTCAAAGCCCTGTCGATATTTGTTCATAGATTTAATTTGCTATTCCTGTTCTGATTTATTAATTGCTGCATTCAGTGTGCGTGGAGGCTTTGTTATTATTGTTGTCCTTTGGTTGTTTGTCTGGACCAATTATGGTTGATCCTCTCGGGAGCAGACTGGACTCTTCAGATGTCTGCTTCTAATCTATTAATTCCTTTCATCTCTGGTTGCTGGTGCTGGTGTGTTTCTCTGTGTGCATGTGCTTATGTGTGTGTGAGGGTCTGTTTGTCAAAGACAGATGGGGGCGGTTGGTTGTGTCTACGTGTTGGAAATGAGTCGATCTCATTTACACTGGTCTCCTCACTCAACAGGGGAGGGAGGATACCTTGCTCATGCATTTGTTGCCTCTCTGTTTCCTTCCTCTTTCGTTTTCTCTTGGCTTTCTCACATACAATGTGTTCATAGCATTTTTCCTTTATCATTCGCTCTCTCATGTGTCTAAAACACTCCCCATATGTTCCTTTGCCTTCTGTCTTTGCGTCATAACCCCCGTTTTGGTCTATCTTTGGCTGTCACCCATTCACTCTCAATTTCTATTTTTGGCTGCTTTATATTATTCTGTCTGCTTTTATTTCACTATCATTCAGTCAGAATCTGTTTTAATCTCTTATTCACTCACTCTTTCTCCATACTCTGACTCCATCTCCATCTGTTCTTGTTTCTTTCACTGTCTGTCAGATGGCATTAATACAAAATTACACTATCCAAAATAGCGAGACCTAGAAGGCAAAGGATATTGTTTAAGACAATTGTTTAAATTCAACAGAATTGTGTTTTTTTATTAAATTCACTCTTACAATTAAATTCTCCGACTCTCATGGCCATGTCTAATACATAGCTGTCTGAATATTTCAAACAACAGTGTTGATCCAGTGGAAATTAATCCACTGGAAATGTGAATTAGCTTCAAAGTGAACACAGCTCCATTACATTGGCTTTGTTGATTCGTCACAATGAAGGTCATCCACAAAACAAGGGGAATTGCTGTTGAGAGACAGATGTGGATTTTTAGCAGCTTATGTGGGTCTTAAAAGGCTTAATTCTCAATGTCATTGAGACTGTAATGTACATGTTAAATGTTCACATGTTGTATATTTTGAAATCATCCTGTCATAGACTGGCAGGAAATTTGAAGATTATAAAGCAACACTGTCCAGTATTTACTGTGGGAATGATGAATACAATCATTCCCTCAACATTTTCCTGACCTCCTTTTGCTGACACTGACCTTTACACGCACTGCATGAAATCTTATACATAAACACTAAATAGTCAGTAAGTTCAACATAGGCCAAGATAAACACCATAAATACACACACTGATAGTACTGTAAAATCACAATGTTTTATGCTGCTGTTAAATAAGTGACATACAGCATGATACATGTTGGTGTGTCTGGCCATCAAGACGGACATTAACAACTGTGATAATTAGCTATTATACACGCATGTGAAGATGTACAACTGGCATTCGTTTCCTCAGTCTCTTCTTCCTCTCTCTCTCTCCCATCCATCTCAGTGTTGGCAGTTCTGATATGAAGGGATGGATTTTGCTCCTACAGCTGCTGATATGACTTGAAGCGATAACATCCCAGACTGGAAAATCAAGCTCTGTCTGGTCTTTTTACCATGATCATGATCCCACCACCTCACACTCATTACACAATTTACAGCAGCCATTCCGATCAATCATCACCCATTGTAGCATCATTGTAGAAACCTTGAGTCTTTCACAGCCTTGGAGTTTTCTAAATAACTACCATAGAGAGAAAGAGAATAGAACCACAGTGATTCTGTCTGTCAAACATATTCTCTCTGCACCCTAATCTTTCAGTCTTGGAGTGGTTTGGTTTGTTCATTGGACATAGGTGGTTTGACCAATTTGTACTTGTGTGCTTGCACAGATATGTAAGTATCTGCACATCCGTGCATGTGCACACATATGTGGAGTTCTTCCGGCCACTTTTCCTTAATTTTTACTTAAACTTTCTGACTTTTTGCTTCACTTAGAATTTGACCTTGTTTTGTCAGGAACTTGGAAATGGAATGGAGCTGCTGGCTTAGATTTTGTCTTCTAAAGTTTCATGTTGAGATAAGGTGTTGTTGTTATTGTTGAATACAAAACTGCATTAGCAGTAATTGTGTTGTTTCACAGAGCTGCCTTAAAAACAACAGTTTTGTACAACAGCTTTGTTTCATTGTGTTTTAAAGGCAAGCATAAAGCGAGAGGGAATCAAACACCTTGGGGCTGAACTTGCTTTTTCAGCAATAACAGTAAAAAGGCTTTGTGGCAAAGCAAAGCACAATTTTTAGACTGTAATTGGGGAGACTTTAATCACTTCTGACTGCTCACACCATGTGTATATGCATGTGTGAGTGTGCGTGTGCTTTTCTTGTAGCCTGCCAGCTTTTGTCTTGCATTTTTGTATGAGCATTTGTACATTACATAGTGTAGAGTGTTTGTGAGTCATTACTGTGTGCATGTATTTGTCATATGTTATACTTTATTGTAGTGCTTGTGCTTAAATAGCATTCTCTTTGAAAAAATTAGGATACAAGAAATGGGCTGACAAATTCAGAAAAGACAAAGAATCAAGGTATATGATGGCAGGACACCCCTCATTAGATTGAGATTTGGACCTTACTCTAAGCAAAGCCCTCATTATAATAAATGTAAGCAATATGAAGTCATTCCTCTCTAATTACTTTCCACCAGATTCTGTGGTGCCTCATCTAAAGTACCCAAAATTTGCCCATGAGATGTAGGAAGCGCAAGAAAAGCAGTAGTGAGCAGTAGAAAAGTGGGAAAGTTTTCTTTCCCAAATAAAGTTCTTGTACATATATCGAGCTATGGCAGACCTTGACATGCAGATGCCACCAGAGAATCACTTGACTTCTCTGCTCGAGGTCAGGTTTGCTACTGATTATATTCTCCATATGCCCCTCTGTGCAGCATCATTCCTCTGAAGCGGGGTGCACATTGGTGGCACAGCACTGAATAGAGACATAGTCACTTTTACTTTGATGAGTCAGTCTGTCCTGAGTGTTTTTGGGAACTCACTTAAAGTCACTCGGGCAGAATTTGAGCAGAGGGAGAAGAAGCATTGGTCCCTAGATAGCATATTTCTTAGAGCAAGACCAAGGATGCCTGTGAGCTAGTCACCCCACTAGCAACTCCTTAGAGGTCGACTCCATCTGTGAGTTTGGCCACATGTCTGTTAGCCAGCACCCCAACCATTCAATCACCACACCAGTTGGCTTGGAGCAAGGGTTTGCCCGTGACTGCCACAAGGTCTCAATTGCCAAGAGGAAAAAACTTTACTACTCCTAACACCAAGTGTGGGTGGAGAGGGGCATCTGTTGTCACCAAAGATACAGCTATCATGTTCAGTGTAGAGGTCTAGTCCCATTTCCCAAGCACTTCCTACTCACAAATACACTTTGCTTTTTCATCACAATATATGTGCTGGAGATCACACAGTTTATTCTTCTTCAGAAATGATGCAATTTTGAAATTTTGTGTGACTGTGGAGTGTGGAGGAAATGTTAGTGACTTAGTTCTCAGAGCCTGTCTTCCGTGTTCTCACCCAAAGCAGTCTTCACTTCTTTTATCACTTTATGTGTGTCTGTATCTTTGTGTAACATACTTCATGCTTATTGTACATCTGCAATAGCTGCCACAGGAAAACACATGTTATTTGCCTTCCCTTATATCCCTTTCTGTGGTAAAACTAACAATGTTCATTTCATAGTCATTTATGACTAAAAGTGACTTTCACTTACTGTAGTTTTTAAATGTTCACTGATATGACAAAGAGTAGACAGTCTTCACATGCATTGTATTTAACATTACTTCTTCAATAATAACAAATACCTTTAAAAGAAAAAACAGGAGTAACACCAGAACAAACCTGATACATTTTGAGCAAGACTTACTAGCCCTGAGTACTGCTCATATGTTACCCCCGAGCAGAGAGATACACCTGGGAATTGTTGAATACGTTACAGTGATTATATTTAGGAAGCTCAAATACATCTTTAAATTGTCACACATTGTCACATATCAACATCACTATGTTATCTCTTATTCCCATACCAGCGTCACTTCGTCGCTTTTTTCTGGTTGTTGTCTTTGATACTTCTTCCTCTCTGTGATTCTGTTAGTCCCTCCAACCCTCCTCTGTCTTAAGACAGCTTGGGTTGAGAACTGCTGTGGGATAACTTCATTACAAAGCAACCAGGGGAATCAAGGGAGGTTGAAAAAGAGGAAGGGGGGAGAAAGGGAGATGGGAAAGATAAGTAGCAGTGTTATTATAAAGCTGTCTCCCTTTTATGCCTTCATCTCATCTCTCTGCTCTTGTCCTTCACTGATAGAGAGACAGTCTGGCATCAAATGAAGAGACACTCACCTTCTCCAGGGTCCCACAATCACATAAATTGCACTTCAGTGCTTTTAAATAATGGAACTTACAGATAGTGATGTACAAATGTGATTAATATTTTTATTGAATCCTTATTGAAATGTGGTGGTTTACCCAGCTAGGAAGGGATGCTAATGCTGTGGACTATGAAAGTCACTAAACAATGTCACTGAGATGATAAATAGTCTACTTTACAATCTAATACCTGAAGCTATTTGTTATGGAGTGTATTCACAGTATGTATTCACATTTTTTCTATGGATTTATGCAATGATGGCAGCCTTGGTTGCCGCAAGGAAGCAGAAGTTGCTTATGATGCAACCGACAATCAAGTACTGTACTTCAAGTGTTTTGTTTTTGTTTATGAGTTAGTTGTGATCATCTCCAACATTTGTTTTCTGCTAGCATTTCCACCCCCTTCTGACACACAGACACACACACGTTCTGTCTCTCCCTTTATGCCACCCCCACCCCTCTTAAAGCAATGTGTTATTAATGAAATATAATAGGGAAGAAGAGGAGATGTGTGAAGCTGAGGCCATTAGGCTGTGAAGTACTCAACCCAGTATCATTTAAGTTTCTTTAATTGAATCCCAACAGGCAGAAGCAACTCTATGAAGTCAGCCTTTGGTCTATGTGTGTGTGTGTTTGTGTGTGTGCATCCGTGTGTGTGCGTGTGTGTGCATGCACATGGGTGTGGAGAGAGCATATACGTGTGTCTCTGGGCATGCATGTCAGTGTTCATCTGCAGCTGCAATGTAATATTCCTCTCTGGTTGAAAGATATTTCTCACACAAAAAGAATATTGCAAACAAGAAGAACTTGAAGACACTTTACCCCAAGGCAGCACGAATGTCATCTCACACTGTTACACATACACTTGTCTTTTGGGGGTTACAGGGGCTCACAACTTCAAGATTGTCAGAGAGGGAAAGGTAGAATGTAGCATAATCAGTCCTCCATACATAGAGGGTATGATTATTCTTGCTAAACTGTCTTTTCGCCGCATCACATAAAATTACTACTACTGGTTTTATCTACATAAAACCAAGTGGTTTAAATATGTGGAGTTGTGAATGTGAATAACCCATGCAAAAATTATAGGCAAGATGAAGTAATGAATAGTGCTCCACATCAAAACGTGGCTTGTAAATGGAATTGATTTAATATGCTTGGGAATGATTACAACAACTGGAAAATATATTTCCCACTGCTGTGTGCTGCAGTTTGAAAAAGGGTAAGTCATGAGGGAGCTTAAATATTAACAAGTAATGGTCAAATGATTCAGTGTGAACAGGGTATTGTATTGTGTTTTTGTTTCCCATCTGAGAATAACAATCCTTCTGCTATCTGCCTCAATTAGAAAACACTCTGAGCAACTAAATTTGTACAAAGATCTGCATCCCAAAAGGTGCTTAAAATTATTTTTGGTTGCATCTAAATGCTTAATTGATGTATTCAACTCAACATCTAATGATGCAACAGTTTTCTAAAATTGTCACATAGCAATTTCCAACTTCAAGCTGCTGAAAACACAAGGATACCAATTGTCATTGTTTTACAGTTACAATACTGACATAGTTTTCTTGGATAATATGTTTGCCCCTCTGCTGCATAGACACCACTGGCTCATCTCAAGTGTTTTATGGTTGGGTTCAGGCATCACAGCACTGGGTTAAGGTCAGAGAAAGACTGTGGGCTGGGTTAATAGATGAAAATGTAACAGTCGCTTCATACACAACCAAGTGTTGAAGTGGCCACTAACTTTTAAGTTGGTTTGGATAAAAGTATGTGCCAAATGACTAAATGTTTTGTCTTCCCTTTCCCTTTCCCTTCCCTTCTCTTCCCTTTTTTTTCTGCTGAGACTTGCTCTGCCCACAGTCAAACCTGAACTGGTCTTTTGAATTATACGACTTCACAGACCTCAGACTTGAAAAGATCATCTCCATCACAACAGAACAGTGTATTTCACTTACTTTATGGTTGACATATATACAGATGTATTGTATGACTACAAAACATATTGAGAAAAGGGAAGGAAAACAAGCAGGAGGGAGAATGGTGATGGTATTGTGTGTGAGGCTTTGAGAGCAGTAATGAAGCTATGGATTGGGCGGACAAACATTTCATTAAAGCAAGTGTACTAGTTCAGATTCTCCATTACTTATGTCCTTTGTTTCATTCTCCCAGCTTCCAGTCTTGAGCTGGAAAAGCACTCACCAAATGGCACATGGATGTTTAATGAGTGAAAAATAGGATAGCCTCTGTCTCCTGTAGATTTTTATCAACTCCAAAAATTTAGACAAACAAGCAAAATCCCTATGAAGTTGTTTCATGGGAAATAACAACTGCAGTATTCACAGCAGAATTACTGTTCATTTTTCTTTACTTCTCCTTGTGCCAGTCTCTAAGCTCCCTAAGAGCTGCTGAGCTGAGAGGAGAAGAGAGAAGACATAAGAGAGGTGGTAATCAAATGCAGGTAATAATGGATAATTGAGGTCTTGTAGCAGTGAATGGATGCCCGCAAAGTCTCTGCTTTTTTCATTTATTCCCAAAAGTTCTCACATTCAACCCAACTCTCACCTTTAAAAGAACACAACCTTTTTTCTTCAACTTTTGAAGAGGAAGACCTAATCTTATCCATTACAGCATTTTTTTTTTTAGATGGGAAAGTCCAGTGTCATTTCACTACTCACCTCTAAACTGTTGTCAGAAGATTTTTCCAAACATTTTTTGGACATTTTGGACAAACATTTCCAAACAGTACTCATGAGGATAAAAGAGGGAAGATATACCATCACAGAAATTATTCCACTGTGTTTGTCTGTTTTTGCTTTGCTTCAGTATTTTTCTCTCTCAGTTTTTTGATTGACATGCCAGAACTGTGTAAGCTCATCAAGGGTGGAACAATGGATTTTGACTACTAATGTGTCTGTGTTTGTAGAAAAACAGCAAAATCAGAAAGCAACTGCCTCCTATAGCAAGATGTAGTTTAAACCATAGTTTTAGAAATCACGAGCATCAAAAAAATTAAAATTAATCCTCCAGATCTGTACACAAGTCACAACTTTCATTTAATGAAATCTGAAGATATTATATAGTCAGATTTGCATGTACAAAATGTAGAGAAGCTGCAGAATTGTGGTTTCTTTGTTTTGCCTTAAAATCTGTACCCAGCCTGTCTATTTAGTCAAAGGTTTAAGTGCTCTTCTCCTTCTGTGACCATGTAGAGACTGTTGAAAGGCGCTGGCACTTGAAAACAAACAGGGCCATTAAGGTGCTTTCATCGTCCTCACAATCATCATTTGCGAGGTGCATATTCATCTACAGAATAGCGATGACTGGGCTAATTCACTTAAGATAATTAAGTGAAGTGGATTTGTTGTGTCATTTCAGCCATCTCTTGTCTTCTCCATCCAGCACTTTTTTTTTTTTTTTTGGCGTAGCCCTCCAGAGGAACAATTAGCAGCCTATTTGAATGTTATCACAGCCATAATTACACTTCAGTAGGGGCAAATGTTCCTACCAGTAGGCCTGAAGGTGCATTTTATCTCTACATTTTGTGAAGGACTTTCAAATAGGAAAAACACCATTTCCTGTTTTAAACCAGTAGTTACTGTAAGAACGAAAATAAAATTATGATTTTTATTCAAATCCTTCCAAGTTGTTTTTGTGCCTGAATGTGAGAGTAGTGGTCTTTTAATGGTGATAACACCCAAAGCAGTGATTCATTGGCTCTCCCTTCCCCAAAAGTTGTGTTTTTCTGCTTTTTGAATGTCTGAAGGAAACATTTGAAGTTACCATGGAGATAAAAGCTGCAAGAGCTCCATCTATAGCGTCTGTCTGTCCTCTAATCATGTCAGTGTGTAATAGCATACATGTGACATTCTTGCCTTGTTTCAGAACACCTTTTTATGTAGCCAGGTACATGTTTTCACCCATCCCTTTGTCTTTCTACAACTCCTTTTTCTGGACTAATTCTGCCCCCTACTGGGATTTTTTATTTTTATTTTTATCTTTTTTTTTTAGTTATTCAGATTTTTTTTTTCATTTTACAACACAATAAGCAGCTGTTAAATATAACTTTCAATATGCAACCTTGTCTTTAACCAGCTTTAATGGCCTCATTCAGGGAAGCATAGCTGCAGAGTGTGCTGCTCATGTTCATAGCGTCCTTTCCTGTGTCATATTCAGGGAGGACATAGCAGTAGTAGCCATCTGTTGTGACTTCACATGCGAAGTGATTTCACGGGCTGCTTTTAGTGCCTGAAACTATCCTAGCTTGTTCAGCCTGTCTTTATGAGACACACCAAGGACAACTAGCTAGTAAAGTGTGTGAATATGTGAGCTTGTGTAAAAGAGGAAGAAAGAGAAAGGATGGGGGCACCATGCCCTGCAACAAAGACTGCTCCTGTTAAATCGCCCAGCTGAATCCTCATAAACACTGAAATGCATCATTTGCAGAGGTAGGCAGAGACATGCCACCATTACTGTGTTCCAGTTATTTGGCTAGATTTTTCAAATATTTGTCCTCTAAACAGCTTCAGTGGACTATTGGTTCTGCTTATTCAAGTATATATTAAAGTAAATTGTTTTACAGTGTGTATTCTTTTGCCATTGTAGCACTGAATTAATTTGAATTTAAGGTATTACAGAGTGGACATTGTAAAATACACACCTTAGAGTTTTAGTGGCGGGGCACAGGACAAAAACTCTGTCAATTACTTGCACTCACTTAATTAAAAATTTTTTTTTCAGTAGACTTACTGTGCCTCACATAATTCTCTTTTGTCAGGTAAGTTAATATCTGATACAATGACTAGAACTTGTAACTTACAAAAGTTGGAACTGGATGATATCGTTGCATATTATGATGCAAGGAGACGCTTTTTAAACCACGGGAGCAGACAAAAAAGGCATCAGTAATTGAAAGACTCATGTCAGTGCTCAAACATGCTGAAACAGGTAACAGCTTAAAAAACCTTTATTAGGAACTGAACTGAGTAGAATTGAAGGGACCTGACATAAGACTGGCCTATCTGCTGACATCTTCCCTCAGATGTTAATACCACTTTCATGTCATATCAGATTTACCATAAATATGAGCAGCCAAGTGGGGAAAATGGGCATGTCAGCATCCTAGTGCTAATTACAAGCAGGATGGTTGGGAATTTTTGTTGGCTCCGATATCTCCCACTTGGCATTACAAATTGCAAAAAGCTTGTCAGCTGGCAAACGCTGCAACAAACCCACTGATGTCAGCAGTCCAAGGTAATACAAATTAAAATCATCAGTTATAATTACACTAATATAATTAACTGTAGTCTATAAAAAAAAATCCAGTAATGTATGTCTTGTACTTCAGACATATAGTGTGGTGAATTTAGTCAGTCCAAACAGCTCCCTCCGTTGTGACATTAACAGCCAGAAAGGGCAGAAATGAGAAGAAAGAATTGGGGCAGTTATACCTCAGGCGTTAGCTATTGATTTGACTTGAGCTCACTACTTGGGGAAATCTTGCTCCTTAATTGTTACCATTATATAAATGCTCCTTGCTTGCTTCAGACCCAGCAAACACACACTTTGTATCCACATAATGAATGTGCCAAAGAAATGAAAAGTTTTTACTTTGCTGTCAGCCCATCACACTTCCACTAAAGTCACACACACCTTGCACCACATAGTTTGAACACAACGTGACACACCTACAGAGATAGCGGCAGATGTTTAAGTTGACAAATCTGAGTAATACTTTCTTCTAAGGCTAAGTAGAACCAGCAAAAGACAAATTCAAACTTTACTCCACCCTTCAGATCACACAGGATTCCAGCAGATCAGCTCCGGATACAGTCCAGGACAGTGACAGCTCTGACACAGCTGCCTCGTAACTGCAAAATGGTTTCGATGTCCACTGGAAGTATGTTGTAACACTTGCAGAGGCCCACCCAAGATAGCTCCAGCATCAACCCCTGGACTGAGATTGAGACAGTTAGTTGTTCTGACAACATCATCTTTGAATTGTTTTTTGCATGAAGCCAGACATTTCTACTCTTTCCCATGCCAGAGGAAAAAAGCTCTTCTATCTGTATTTTCTGTAATAGAAAATAAGGTTAAGAAAATAAAGAGTAGCAGAGTTTTCTTTGGTTTTTCACATATGATTTGTTAGTAAAACCAATCATAAGTGATTTGTCAGTTTGCTATTTCCATGGATAGAGAATGCTTAATGTCATGTAGTTTCTGTAAAGCCTTTCATATTTATAAAATGCCCTGTTTTATTTTGTATATTATGAATGAAACAATAGATGTCACTGTGAAACTGTGGAACAAAAATTATTTACACCACTTTTTTATTTTTATTATAAAACATAAATACAAACCTCAAACTGCTATCTCAATAATTAGTGAGGCATTAATAGAAGATTAACCCACTCATGAATACTGCTTTTTGGTATATATTAAATACAATCATTTAAACAATACAACAGTTAAAACATGTAAGTACAGTGTGTTGATCAAGTGTACTTGAAGTACTTCCCAAATTTTATATCCATTTGAGTAGTTTGTTCCCTAGTAGATCTTTCAAACCGATTCCAGATAGTGATACATCAACTCA
>JAUBNQ010000006.1:10618801-10636212 GCA_032353495.1 Ctenopoma kingsleyae
AAATTTTATATCCATTTGAGTAGTTTGTTCCCTAGTAGATCTTTCAAACCGATTCCAGATAGTGATACATCAACTCACAACAACTTTACACTCACTTCTCACTAAACCTTTGCTGTTGACCTTGTGTGACACTTCTGTCCACTATGCTGTTAATAGGCTACCCTGTCATTAGTCTCTTTATGGTCGTTCGGAGTCTTTCCGTGTCCATGTGACATAAATCTTGTTATCATCCCAGTGCTTGAGGGTCAAGAAAGAATTTGTATGGACATATATGACAAGCTGTTCAATTGAGTCGCCTGTTGTCATTGTGTGGTTTTAGCATTGTCAATCACACAGTTTTTCTTAGTAGATCACCTGAATGAGGCCCACAAACAAAACATGAATTTTAAAGATTGTGCTGGCAATTTACTACTAACTATTTGGGATCTTAGTAAATCAGGGCACTACAATTAAATTTCTCTCTAAATTTTCTAAGTTAAAAAATTAATCAATATGAACTTTGGTTTGGTTTTGGGTTTTTTTGCATTATTTGCGGTCTGAAAACACTGGACCTTTTCTGGCATTTTTCATTTTCTGCAAATAAATGCTCTAAATGACAATATTTGTATCTGGGAGTTATGGTGTCAGTAGTTTATAGAATAAAACAAAAATGTTATTTTTACTCAAACATATACCTTTAAATAGCAAAATCAGACTGTTCGTAGTAATCAACTGTTTGTAGTTTGTAGTGGTCTCTTAATTTTTTTCCAGAGCTGTATATCTTTAATGGTAAGTATGACTAGTAGAAATACACCCTGGACAGGCTGCCAGTCCATCACAGGGCTGACATATAGAGACAAACAACCATGCACCCCCTACAGACAATTTAATCTTTGGTTGGTGGGAGGAAGCTGGAATACCCAGAGAAAACCCAGAGAAAATGTGAACACACAGACACAGGGAGAACATTCAAATTTCGCATAGAATGGCACCCAGCCAACCCAGGGATTTGAACGCAGGTTCTATTGCTGTGAGGCGACAGTGCTAACCACTACAACACTGTGCCGCCCATCCTGTTCACCTATTAGATGTTAAAACATCTTGCCATTGATGTATGTGTGTAGTACAACATTTGTGTTTGCACAAACTGTCTGCAGCAGTAGTGCACCAACAGCGCATGTGCCAAAAAAGTAACCCAAAACCAGGCAGTCAGTTTATACACAGAATTTTTTTTTCACCTTGATTTATTCAGGGATGAGTCGCTGAAAGGCTACCTCTCTGTTTCACAAAACACCCTGAACACAATCACACTGTTACACACATTCATACCTGGAAGCTGCCCATTTTTCACATTTGTGTTCAATGGAAACCAACAAAGAAGTGTGTTCACACAAAGTGTGTCACATGTGGGCGTTTAGGTGGAAGAACTTGTTGGACATGCAAATGAGAAGTCCTGCTTGTGGATGCTTGTACCACTAATAGTGTCCACTGCTTCTAAGTATCTCAGAGAAGCCAATGAGCTGGAATTAAGTTTTCTGACTATTTAGTAACACGTTATTTACTCTAAACTACAAGGCAAGTCCACATTTCTTGTCACCAGTTCCTGTGAGCTCTCACACATTTTTATTTATATGGCATGGTTGACTGCCGATATGGGTAATCACCACTGAAGGAAATAATGACCCTGATAATGAAATTCCTCATTAGATAAATTGGCAGTACTTGTAATGAACTGTGATGCAATACAGAAAGATTATTAGACATTTTAAAAGAATAATCATCATAATTAGCCCACACAATCATCAAATATCATCAAGATAAAGATCAGAAATTTTCACTTAATAAGATATTAGTCTCTAATTAACCATGCAACTGCCTCCTATTAATTCTACACCTTATTGCAAATTTCCCACATGTGGGACTAATAAAGGTTTATCTTATCTTAGGTTTATCTTATCTTATTCTTATTCGTGAAAACTAAACAGTATAGTTTCAAGTTATAATATATTTCAGTAAGCTATAAAAGAAGAAGAAATCTGTATTTACACAAAGGAGCATTTTGATGTTTGCCATTAAATCTCTGAAATGGAACCAAATAATGTGTTGTCTACAGCCTTTTGGTCGGCAGATCAAGATATGTACACAAACCTGAGCTGTCTGATCTCACTGCCTCCTGCCATTGACTGGGGCCTTCAGCTTCACAAGATGATTTAACTCATCACACACACTTCAGGAGAGGAGGGCTACCTCGGCTCCATCGGTGAGCCAGTGTGTGTATGTGTCTGTGTGTGTGTGTGTGTCTGTTCATGTGTGAGGCCCAGTGGGTAAGTATTTGTTTGCGCTTCTCTTTTTGTAACTATGTTCACCTTTCATCACTTACAAAAGCACAGACTTAGTGTGTCGGTTTGGTTCTGCTTTGTATTTGTGTGTCTGATCTGTCAGGCTCACAGGCGTGAAAAGGTTTTTTTTGGGGAATGTTGTCTGTACTGAGGTCTCCTTAAATACACAATACTAAAAAAGCCTCTCTTTGGTTTAGGCTCTCTCTCTCTCTCTCTTTCTCTCTCCCTCTTTTCCTCACATCCCTTTTGTTGGTCTCTGCAAATATCTGTTCAGTCTGACTGTACTTCCTGACCTTGATGGTGAACTCTCCAGCACTGACTGAGAATTGGAGGTGACTGTGGAAAGAAAGCAGCTGAATACTAAGCCGCACACATTTAACAAGAATCCTTTTTCAGATGCTCTGTCGGCAATAATCAAACAAGCACTTAATGCAGCACACAAAGCACAGAAAGAAAACATATAAAAAAGATTTCCTTGGAGGCAGGAACAGCTATTTTGAAAAACCGCTATGATATGCCATGCTATGATCTACAGTAAACTAGGGCTACAATAACACTGACAGTGTTCACTGCTTGTGAAAGCTAAATGACAGGCCAGGTCCATGCTTGTCATCTGTCAAAGATGAAAACCAACATGAATGCTAAATTATTACACTGTCTTCATGTCTTAGGTAGAGCAATTAAATGTCCCAACACAGAGGCTAATATCAAGGCCTGAATTCACATTTCTTTGTAAATGGTGGTTTTAGCCTATAGGCTAAAATCGTATTTGCCAATAGGCTAATACGATTTTAGCCTTTAGGCAAAAGGGCTCATTAGAATAACTGGTGAGTTGTTGTCATGGATACTGTTGCTTATGATAAAATGATAAAAGCTTTACAGAAACACCATTTAGCATTTTGCCAGCTATTTGATCAGAGAAAGTTTTTCCTGAATAAAACCAACTTACTTTACAAAGTAAATAGGTACCAGTTGCATAGCTAAATATGTTTTTCCAGCCACAGTGAGCTTTGAGTTTAAAACTATGCAGCTCCAAATTACTTCTAATATCAAAATTAATGTGGAGAAAATTTGAATTGACAAAATATTGACAAAAAGGCTTAATCTTTAGTTTTATATGGAGATCTTGGAATGTAGGCCAGTTTGTCTCTAACAATTCACAAATTGCTTGATTTGGGAGAAAGTTGTACACATTTTATATTCTCAGAGAAACAAACACCAGCAACTCAGTTGCCTCCGGCACCACCATCAGGCTCACAGTTCAGTTTTTCAAAGGAAAATGTTAAGCCATCAGTTGAAAAAACTGAAATTAAAATTGATGCTCCCAAAAAGAATCTGAGTTGAACACATCACCACCATAATGCATATAATCACCTCTTTTAGCATAAGCTTACCTTCTTGTCATTTCATGTGACTACATTTGCTGAAATCTTAAAATAAATCTAAATGTTAATATTGTTTCCTTTGGAGTTAAAGGTGGTTATATGATGTATGTTCCAACTCTCTGCTCTGGTTGAAGATGCTATATAGTGAGCCAGATGCCTCAAAGATTAACATTGTACTGTAGCTATGAAGTGTATGCAGACAATGAGATTTTATTTGACCTCTCCCAAAACTGTTCTTGACAGTGCTACAAGAAGAAGAAAGTTTTCAAAATAGTCTGGATATAAAGAAAAAGACTTTTTCTTTTACTTTATTCAAAGTAGAGATGGAAAAGAGTCGCATAAAGTCTGTATTTCTTTCCTTTGTCTTTAGCAAGTTAACAAATTAGTTGTTTATGTGACTTTAGTCTTTTGTAGTTGCTTCTCTGCCAATCGTTATTTCCCTCTCTCTCACACTCTCTCTGACACACACACACCCACAGCTGTCTATGAATCCCTAGAGACCAATTTGCTCCTGCAGCTGGAATACTGTAGGTGGTACAGGCCATGGGGCATTTACCCATTTACTAAAGTAATGAGGCTTACTACTATTCATGGGTCTCTTACTCCTCCACTAAAAAAAGTTGAATGCTCCTCCATGTTCTTCCACACACACACACACAATGAAGTAAAGTTTGTGGTTGACTTTGGCTCAACCTTAGTCAAGGAATTCCTGCACCACAAAACGAGACTGGACTGAAGTCTAATTTATCGCTCTTCTGAAGCACAATAACTAAACTTCTAAAGGAATAGTTCATCAAACAGTGCTGTCATGGGGCAGGAGCAAAAACACTGGAGCAGTCTCGTTCACCACACAACTAAGCACATGTGAGCGTAACAAAATAATCCCAACTGTAAAGAGGTAATAGAGCAAATAATTATCATTATGCAAGCTCAATAAAGGAGCAGGGAAAGTATATAGAGGAAATCAATAGTATTATCTACTTTAACTTCACACTAAAACTTTGCTAAGATCCCACCTGTGTCCCTCACTTCTATGACAAATCCTGCCAAGATGCATAAGACCTTTTTTCCATGGCAGTAGCTACTAAACGCAAACAGAAATAATTTACTGTTGGAACTGATAATAATCAACAACTGCTGGCATCCTGTCTCGAGATGCCTCCTCCTGTGCAACTACTGATGAACCCTTGACAACTCTAAGTGGAAGTGGCACAACAGAGGGTCATAGCATATCATGGCACAGTGCACTGCAGCGACAGCAAAGAGACACTGACATTTAAACTATCACAAGTACCCCTCAGCGGGCAAGATTACTGGTTGACAAAAAGCCTTGTGCACATAACCCTCTGAGTTGACTGGATAATAATTAAGAGGTGGAGACCAGGCATGATGAGGAAATTTGAATGATAATTGTCTCCCTGCTTGAACTTTAACTGAAAGCTTTTTTATCTTAGAGAACAATATGAACAAGTTACTCTGAGTTCAAGTTCATTTTTACACAGGAGGGTGATTTGAGGTGCAAAAGTTGGCACCTAAAAAGACCAAAAATAAAAAGAGCACATATGACACATTACAAAATCTGCACAAGAACTTGACAATTAAGGATATGTTCATTATTTTATTTTATATCTGTCTTAAACAAATTTGATGTGCTTATGTGTACATGAGAATAGTCTTACAAATTAATATCGTATATGACAGATGTGAAGAATCCTGTCATACCCTAAGTATTAGGACACATATATGGTGCATAAAAATCCACCAGCATCACAACTCTCACAACTCTAGGTCCTATTATGGAAAACACCAACCCACATTCTGACCCTCATGTTTAGGAGCACAAATGAGTTTCTGTAACTATTAGTCATAATAGTGGAATGTATAAAACAGGAACCAGTGATAGGAGTTAAAGCTTAAGTGAGGAAAGAGTTTATTATTGAGTAGCTGCATGCTAAGACAGCTGAGGGAGAAAAAGAACTGGAGGATTCAAGCAGACAAATGAAAGCAACTTCCAGTCCCACCAGACTGTCAGCAGCAGTCTGAGGTCTGAATTTGAATTACAGTCCAAGTCTGAGTCGTAAGTTTACTTAGTAGAACTTGTCCTGCTAGGGGCAGAGTACTCTTTGTGGATTTGTAAGCTACATGTACATGAGCTTAGAGATTTGTGGACAGGACCAGAAAGGGCAACCGATGACTCTGGCTGAAAAGAAAAAAATAATTTGTAGTGAAAAGCATGGAAAAAAACAGTAGGTTGGGTGGCACAGTGGTGTAATGATTTAATACTGTCACCTCATAGCAAGAAGAACCCAGGCTAAAATCCAAAGGTTGGCGGGTGCCTTTCTGTGTGAAGTTTGCATGTTTTCTCCAGGTACTCCAGCTCCATCTCACAGTCATGAAAGTCATGAATGTTAATCAGTGACTCTAAATTGCCCATAAGTATGAATGTTTGTCTTTATGTGTCAGCCCTGTGATAGACCGGTGACCTGTCTGGTATGTAACCTGCCTCTGGCCCAATGACAGCTGGGATAGGCTCCAGCACTCCAGCTACCCTTAAGAAGACAAGTGGTTAGGATAATAGATGGATGGATATATGTTATGAACAAGTGTTGTAATGATAGACTGGAAGGTAGTCATACAACATTACCAGCTTCTGTTTTGTAAAGTTAATTTGATTTCTATGGTTCTAGTTTTGAGAGTATATAACGGGTAGGGACCTTCCCTCTGCCCTCCTTATATTATATATTATGTATCTCTGCTTCTGGCTTAAAAACTCAGATGTTTCAGTTCAGAGGAGGATATCATTTAGTTGCTACTACTACAAAAGTTGACAGACGACAACATCTGAACTAGAAAACTATAGGAACAAGATGAAAGCAAACTGGAAATTGGTGAAGGCACTCTTTTTAAGTTTAGTGATTACTGAGCCAATTACCCTGTTAGCTGGGGGATGCTGTACATACTGTATGGTGAGAATATGGTGAGCATTAGACTTCCCTTATCATGCTGCAAGTCATGAAAATAGTCAAATAACACATACTTTCAGAATTTATATTGAACAAATAATTACTCATTCTAAATCTGTGCTGAAAAATCTGTGTAATAAAACTCAACTGTAAGTGATAAAAAAAAATAAATACATATTTACATGTGAATGTAAAATTCCTCCTAACTTTTATCCACTCCCCAGGCTCAAACCAAGCTTAGTCTTGGAAATCAACAAACATCACAGAAACACTCCTGTCCCATGGGTCTTGCTGGATTCTGATTTAATGTCAGTTTTTATCGTAGATGATTACAAGTCTGATCAGTATTGACAACAGATGTTAAGAAGTGTGGCTCTTTTTAACAAAGTCTCTTGGAATTTGTGTGGGCTGTGCTTGAAAAACAACAAAAAACAAAGATGAAAGTGTCTTAAGTAGGAGGTTCCCACATGATAAACCCTATGGCAACAGAAAATCGCATACAGCTCTCATTTACCAACCCTCAAAACTCATACAAAATTTCATCACTTGTCCTACATGCCATACAAGATAGTTAGACTCAGTGAACCGATAATGGCCATTGGTATTCTTCTTCTCTACTGTCTGTGCATGTTGCAAAAATGCCTGGATGTGAAATTTAAGCAGCATAAATGTCTCTCGACAAAGTAAAGTTCAAATGAGAGCTGTGGGACTCAAAGTTCAGTTTTTATCAGTATTACATTCCAAAGAGTTGCTGGGCTTTTTTGTATTCCCGTCATTAAATCTTTATTTAAAGTGGGGAATTCTGCTGAAAGTCAGATTTTTTTCATGGGGAATTTTAAAGTACACATTTCAAGGAAAAACTACTAAAAAGGATTGCAAATTATGTGCATCAAGAAGTGAGCAGTCTTGTCCTCGGTTTGTTTTTTGCAAGATCCTGCTTTCTACTTCTGTCATACATTTTGATGCTAAAGCGGGCTGAGAATGAAGCCATTTGCAGCAACCATGATATGTACAGTGTGCAACCATGTACTAATTATAGATAAAGTTAAATGACGCAGCATGACATGTGTTACTTCTCTATTAGAAAGCTATCACATATCTCTGTTACAAAGCCGTGTGCCTACGGTTTGTATGCACTCATGATATATGCAGTGAATTAATTCTATATTCTTACTATATGCATGTTTGGATGATTCTTTTATTCTCCGAATTACAGGATTTTGTTCTCAAACAGTAGGAATTAAATGCATTCTGGATTTTAAGCTAACTTATTAAAGCCATCATTGGGACATGTTCTCTTTTTGAAACTTGTAGCAAAGTTATTCTCTCTGTGTTAAGTGTTTCCCCCAAAGACACACATGACAACACAATGTGATATGCTCCCCCTGTTTCTTAGTCTTGTGGTTGTCTTCATAGTAGAAGGTAAAATAAATGTAATTACAGTTGCAGCATGCTTGTTGTCCATTGATGCTATTGCAAGCAAACACTCTGAATATATGAGTATCATCATCACACAAGTAAGAGCTTCTTAGCTAACATCAGCTGCTCTAGGCCACATGACCACATGGCTGTCTGGAACAACTGTCTAAGTTCAAGAGAGAGAATTTTAATTGGTTGGCTCACTGTTTGACACCCTTATTGCTGGTATAGAAGAAATAGCTAAGCACTTTTGCAACAGCTAACAGTTAAATACATTTTTGCACTGCAGTGGAATTTTTTAAAATCCAAACAGAACTTTTGAAGTTGTCAGCGAAATGGTGTTGTTTGCTGGAATACTATTGTGTAAAGTAATGATTCAGACTTGTCAAAGATGTACTTGGCTTTAGTAACGTAGTAATTATACAGGGTCATCATGGAAGGTATAAGTACATAAATACATTTCCACCTCTCAAATCTTGAAGCAAGCATTTATTGCTTGTTGCTGCTGTTCACTTTTCTCTGTGATTTGGCTTTACGTATAAACAGATTTTTTTTGATAGAGTTACTGGTCCGTCTTTCTATTCATAAAGCAACAGTATCTAAAAAAGGACCTTACCCAACTACAGCTTTTTACTACAGTTCTTTGTACACACTAATAAACACACTTCACCTTCACCTTCACCTGCAGGTAAACTGTCCTTCCTCGTGCTTTTTTCTTTCATCCTCCATTCCAGAGCAGAGTGATTTTAAATCCTGTGTAATGTGATAATGATAGAATGAAACGTCTGGTCTTGTGTTTGATTTCAGTCCCATCAATTTAGAAGTAACCCTCTCCTTTCCCCCATGCTTTGTTTTCTCATTATGTGTATAGTAACAACATTGGACGCAATATTAGTCAAAAACGTGAGTTATGAAGAAGTCACCACTTCTTAAATTGGATGATTTTTCCCACTCCTCGGTCACCCTTTCTTTTCCTTCTCTCCTCCTCATCCATCTCCTCTCCAGCTCTCAAGCTGCCTGTGGCCCAGCAGCAGCAGTTTCTGTTGCCACAAACAGAGTGCGGGCAGGAGAACCCCACCATGACAGGCAGATAACAATGCTGCAACACCACACTAATTGGCCTGGGGCTTACAGGGAGAGTCTGGTGTTTGGCAGCCCAGTATTTTGGGATGTGGGAAAAGAAGTGGGTAGGTGGGAAAAGCAGTTGGGGCTGAGGATGGGAGGCAGGGGGAAGGAGTGTCAGTTTTGATTATGGATGAATTGTAAGATAAGTTCAGTTAGGACATGTTTTTGTGAGGAGGAGTGTGTGTGAGTGTGTTTGTGAGAGTGGGTTGTGTGTGCGTGAGTCGTGCACATCTGTCACACAAAGCTCTAATCAGAGGAGACGGATCATGTTTTCGCACAATTTTTTTCATGAGCGATCAAAGAAGGTTTTCATAAAGTATCCTAACGTGCTCTGCAAGCATTTCATTTACAGACACACAACTATCTTTGATGCTAAGTATATAAGCCCTTATGTTGAAACCAAGCCTGGATGTTTCATTAGGATTTTACAGATGCTTTAGTGATTTCTGCCCTGCACTCCCCCTTTCAACATTGATGATTAGATTCTCAAAACTACATTATAACACTAACAACTATCCATATAAGCTTATACATGCTTCACATAATTCCATTAAATACCTTTCAACTTTCTTCTTAGCTGTAATAGCAGTTCAGGGAACAAACTGCACCATTAATCATAGGTTAAAAAGAATGCTGACTTTTCTTTACTTAAAAATAGTCAACACAGCAGCAGAAATCCAATTGTATCAGAAATTGTACACTTAATCATATATTGTAGCACAATAATAAGCAAGAGCTGGGGCTTGTGTCTGAGATCTCAACAATGACAGAACCTCTGTGATCTGGGATTTGTGCCAATAGACTGCTCAGTCTCAAAAAGCAGCTTTTAGGTTTCATATTTCTCATTCAGTGATAAGCCTTTTATATACAAACTCAAACCTCCTTCTGTGCTTCTTTCTCACTGGGACTTCATGTGAGAGTTTGTTGTGGACATGAGTCAGTGGACATGACAGTGAGTACCCAAAGTTTAGAAAAGAAAAATATATACACACTATCTAAATACTTTCTAAGTTCTACTGACTTCACCACTGTACATTTTCGAATTGCCATACAGTATATTATAAAGGTTTTAACACAACTCAAATTTACAACTTCTCAAGTTCTAATTTTCATCTTTCTTGTTTGTCTGTCATTTTAAAATCTGAAGATGCAGGAAGATCATTTCACTATTTCACTTTCTCTTTCTTACAGCTTTCACATATTCACATTTTCTTAATGTCATTAAGTAGAAATTGAAAACATTTTAAATTTGAAAACTTTATTCATTTTTCCAGTCTCAAAACATAAAAACACACTTGCACCTGCAAGGACACACAAATACACACACACACACACACACACAGAATCATACTGTAGACAGATTAACTGAAAGATGTCACAAGGAAAATGGATTTGTGAAAACTGAGTGGAGACTGCACCAAAAGAGTAATAGAATTTTGATGGATTCACAGCATGTACAGCGTCTGTGTTTTTGTCCATTTTATTAGGAATACATATATTTTACACACCCTACTAAGTCTAAACCTCTGTGTTGGAGGTTGGAGGCTGCTGAGATGATACTCAGTTTTTGTGGAAAATAATTATGAATGGCTGCCAGCTTTATATATTAAGAGAAGCAGAACCCCACTGTCTTTTGTTTTAACCTTTATAACTAAACAAAATGCTACTGTATAGGCTTTTTTTTTCTTCCAGTGGCTCTAATTGTATTAGGTTGTCTCTACCAATACATATCAAAGATTGTGACACTTTAGATTCCCCTCTATTTTTCTTGGAAATAAAGTTTCATGATGCTGTCACAGTCTTAAAGGTCAACAACAGTACATTGTCATTGGCATCAGTCCTTTTAGAGGCCACACTCACACCCTGCTGAAGACTTTCTCATCATGACTTGAAGAATAAAAATTGTATTACCGATGATGACTTTGAACAAGCTTTTCAAAATCCTCAGAGAAATACAAACATACCAATTATTCTAGTTAACTTCTAATCTATCTGATTTTGCAATAGTGTTATTATTAGAAAATTCTTTAAGTTCGTAGTAATGTATGTACAGTACCATATGTATGTGGCATGTATTACACTAGACTTTTACATTGACTTACACTGTCAATGTAAAAAACCAATAGGAAGCTGGTTGATACGCAGTTTGATACACCCTCCTTTCCTATGGGGGAGTATATTGATAGACACTAAAACCAACCAACCTACTCTACTCTACAAGTACAGAAAACTGCATCAGTTTCATTAAAGCTGTGCATCATACAACACAATGAGGTTGAATACCATAAGAATAACATCATTTTGTTATTATTTTGCCCAGGGAGCAAATATTATATTGACCAGTGTTACAGCTATAGTTAAAGTTTCATTAAGCTATTAGGGTTTAAATCTGGATATATCCCAGCTGACATTGGGTGAGAGATGGGTTACACCCAGACAGGTCGCCGGACTATTACAGGGCTAACACATAGAGACAAGGGTAACTTTGTTTTGTTTTTTACAACCTGAAACATAAGGTTCAGCTCTACTCAATACCTGATTTACCTGAATTTGTGTACAGCCCCTTACTGCTCAGTAGTATACAAATTTCCCAATAGTGGGACTAATAAAGTTTCATCTTATTTTTTCATAAACTCTGTCTATGAACTATTTGCCCTTTTTTGTTAAAGGTTACAGTGCAAGTTCTTTATTCTTTCATTTGTTTAATTCATCTACACTTTCCTAATGATCTCATAAGAAAGATTTCAGACATGTCATACTTGAGAAGAAAAGAAGAACTAGAGTGAATGAGGGGTTGCTTAAGTGAGTAGCATCTCTTAAAAGGGCCTTCCAGGATCCTTTTGGGAAGTTTGAGTCAATCAATAACCTGTCAGGTAGAAAGCCTCTTCACTTTTTTAGCCAGTCCACCCGCTACTTCGCAGCTCAGCTCAATCCAACTCTCTCCTTGTTTTCAGCCTTTCTCTCAAATTCGTTTTATTACCTTGCCTTTATTGAGCGGGCCTGCCACCTCAAAGAAACATTGTCCCCTCTTACGCTGCTCAGACTCTTAATAAAAGAAGGGTCAAGGTGTCAGAGATGCTCAGCAAATTGGGTGGTGGAAAAACCACACATTACAGAGTATGAAGTTACTCCTGTAAACCAAACCTCCACTCTGCTGAAGTGTACCACTTCCTATCAACATGTGCTGCACTGCTGGCTTCTAGTTCTGTGAACTGAAGACATTTTGTCACTTTAAAATTGATTGTTTGAGCTGTAAAAGGAAAGACAGTGTAAACCAAAGCTGTAAAGGTCCCTCTTTTGAGAGTTTGTACTATTTTTCATAAATGTACTTATAATGACTTATATGTTCTTCTTTTATTACTTAAAAAAACTCTGCCGCTGTGCAAGGTCTGTCAATTTTGACCAATTCGTGCAGGCACATAACTTGAGATGAATAGTAAGTAACACCTCATACATTGTTATTCACTCTTTTGACGGCACCCTGCTAAGTTCCTTTTATGATGCGTTTGGCTTTTCAGAGCAGGGAACGTCAAAAATGATGCAGCTATGGATTGGTTCAGAATGACTTGCCGACTTCTACTGTACAACTACACATAAACTATCACACTCATAAGAGCGAATAACGGGGCTAATAAAAGTCACTAACATTTCTGACAGCTAATTTTGGTTTATTTAGTGTAAATTTATTTTCTGTCCACCTCAAGTCATCTTGAAATCTGAAGCAACAAGGCACTGTAAAAGCTCCAGAGAGGTTTACTCTCGATTCCAGAAACACCCATCAGCTCAGGTAATAATCAGTTGTCAATCATCCATCACTCAGAGTTGTCAGTACATGGCATCGCATCATTTAGATGATTGATGACCATCTGAGTTAAAAAAAATAGTACTCTTGCAATCTGTTTCTTACAAATACTGCGGATTTCCACTTGTATGTTCATGCACAAATGCACATACTCACCAACAGTTGAAAATAAATCACTATACACATATCCTCCAGTTACACTGTGACACAATTAGCCAGTAATTTAACCTGTGATTACAGACTTCTTATCCTTTACGTAAAGAGGTAGAAGGATGAAAACAAGCAAAGTGCTCGACGAAGCAAACGTTTGTTTAACAAACAAAAAAAATTTCTTCTAAGCAGAAAGCGTTCTTTTTCCTGTTTTACCTTTAATTTTCTTTATGAGTTTATGTCTCTACTTTAAAACTGTACTTTAATACAACTGGGAAGTCCAATAAAAGAAATATCAGAACAATCAAATGAGTGATAAAAAAAATACCATTACTGATTATGAGAATATATTAAGAAGTGATTTTACAGCATATACTCACTTCATAATTGTATACTATTTATAAACTCTTTTTCTCTGGATTTAAATAATGGATTTAAATACATATTCATATTTTAGCTATAAGTGCTGCCATGGCTGAATTTCCAGAAAATATACTATAATAACAAATAATCAATGTCTATATTAACTTAAATATACTGAGACAGAAGACACAGTCAATACAACCGTGAACACCAATGCCCACTACTGACTCACATGAGAAAGGTGGTTGCCATCATGGTATAAAATAGTGTGAGCTGTGTGCTGACATCCAATTAAACAATAAAGCCACTTGGAACAATAAATCTTTATTTCCATCATTGTAATTATTGTAGTTCAGACTGACTGAGCCATTGTTGTAGATTGACATCAGTGTGGGCTAATAGGTTACACAGATATTTGCACCGTGTGATGTAGACAGTCTTTCATCACCCATTTATATGACTCAGTGAATGCCAAGCACCGTGGATGGGCCAAAGCCAACCTTGATGCTTTTAGTTCTTGGGATGCTGCCACTGGGTACAATGTGGCTGGGTAGCAAGGTCAACTAATATTAAAAGAGCTCAATTCTCCTCCCCATCCTGTATCTTAAATCTTATCTGAATCCACTTATTATACACTGATGACCCCGCATTTTATACGATATGCATTTATGAAAACCTGTCAGAAAACACTGCATAAAAACATCTGATACATTACAGAAACACACACACGTATCCCTATAAAATGTGAGTGTTAAGCCAGGCACGCTTCTTCATCGACCCACACAAAATGCCTGAAAGCACATTGACTGTGGTAGCCCAGTGGGACTGCAGAGTCAATATAAACCAACAGGAGCAATGATTGATTGATCCCCTGCTACCCTACTCTCCTCCGCATCATCATGTCCTTCTTCCATGCCCCACCTCCCCTCTCCCTGCAATGTCTGTGGACTTCATACCTAGTATCTTCAGTGCAGATGTATCCAAATTATATCAAAAGCCAGTATGCATGGGTATGCAGTACACACATTGCATTAAAATGTATCTCAGACTATGTCAGTGCAACTCTGAAAATATCATCATTCAGCTTTGACTTTAAGTCCACACTATGCCAACATTCTCACACCAAAACCCTTTTTGGAAATGACATGGGACCACCATGTGTTGTCAGGGATCACAATTCCACATCAGTGTAGCTCATCCTACAGAAATGCCTCTCTAGCTATACTATTGTTCCTGTGCAATTCACTAGTCAGCCTTGTGTCCTGTGCTCACACATACTGTATACTCTATGACTACCTTCAACATTAATTTGATGATCCTGTTCCAGTGTGTACACAAAACAGTTGTTTGTTGCCAGGTGTGTTCGGACCTATTTAAAATCCCTGATTTCATTGTCAGTCATAATCTATCCTTATTTATTGGCTATTGATGAAATAGAAAATTGGTGTAGATGTGAATTTTTAAACATCTCCAATTAAGTATCAATAACTCATGCTCAGTTCTCACCTGGATTTCTGTTATTTTGCGGGGGATAAAATGAGAACTGAGGTTATGGTTCATAGTGAACTCCCATCTGGACCTTTTATCAGGGTACATACTGTATTTTAATGAGCCAAACACAGAACGAGAGACAGGAAGCAAGGTCAGCTTTAAACACAGTGATTAGCAGTTCAAAGAGAACAACCAGGGTTTCATCTAGCTCTTCTCAGCTTGGCTGTCCCTCCCCTCACACTCAGTTCCTCTCATCATCAAACAATTCGCATGGAGGGTGAGGGATGGCCTCTCCAGGGTCAAACTACAGGGGGCATTGCTGGCAGGAGGATGGAAGGCTGGAGGGCAGCTTTGTTGCCTGTTTGGCCTCTCCCCTTGCTGGGCAGTGATTAAATCAAGGCCCTGGTGTGAGGCCTTCTGCTGGGGCAGCAGTATGCTTCTACTCCCGGTGAGCTTGGATGTGTCCCTAAGAGGTGCCTGTGTGGTTTTCTGAATTCAACACAAGTTCTCTCACAGGACACACTTTATAACTACCTTAGGCCAAAAACATCCCCCACTGATGTCCCATGCCTGCTCAGAATCTCAACATGTTGTTGTTAACCAGCTGGGTATCAAACATAAAATCAGGTTAGATTTTGATTCTCCTCACTGATACACTTTACATAGCCCTTGGCCTTCAAGAACTAAAGGCATTGTGTAAAGGAGAGTGGAATCACAAAAAGATCATCTTAAGTCAAATGAAAGTGGTCCTCTTAATATATGTACCTTGATTGTCCACATACAGACCAGATCTGATAAAGAAAAACGTTTTTACATAGACCACAGAATCCTGGAAATGAATTTAGGTACCCTAAAGCTTAAAAAAGAGTATACAAGGTTTCAGGATTGAAACTGAGGAGCAGGTGAGAAACTCTGGGTCAGGTGCAAATGAGTTGTCCCTCTACAATTATTGACGTAGCTATGAGCAATCCGCAGTTGTTCCAGTGGAGCTGCTCAGTGGCAAACAGCAGAATGTGGTTGCCCTTAGCAACTCCCTGGTGGGAATCTATATAACTGTATTAATGTGACACAGTCTTGTGCTGAAAAATAGCATAGATTATCAACCTAAGCCCCAGTATAAATAAAGATTTAAAAAGTAAAATGCTAATAAAAAAAGGTACAATGTAAACTTTAGAGAGGTTGTAACTCCCTCCTGCAGAGCACCAGAGTGTGATTGCTATGCCTCGGGTACTCTTCCTGTCGGCCTGACAGAATTTGGAATACCATTCAGGGAGAGTTATTTTTATGTAATTACTCTGAAATCAAGGTAAAAAATCTTTTTTGTCTTTACATGTAAACTTCTGGGAGATTCAAACTCCCTCCTGCAGAGTAGTAGTGAGTGATTGCTGTGCCCCAGGTCCTGTTCCTGATGGGTTGACAGAGAGAGGGGAGAAATGCATTCGGGGGAGAGTCATCATTTATCCTTATGTAATTACTCTGAAATCAAGGTGCTGAAATATCTGTACTCAGGCTGATGGAAGAGAAAAGCCCCTGAAGGACTGTCTGAAACATACCCTGCCTAGGAAATGAAGAGACAGAGAGTAGAGGCAAATAGGAGAAAGAAAAGTGAAATAAAGAGATGAGAGGGGGAAAAAAAGTCAATACAAGGTCAAGCAGTTTTAAAGGAGATGGTCTAATGAGCAGTCAGATACAATGATTAATCAGCAGGCAGTGATGAAGAGTGGAGTGGAGGAGTACAGAGAAAGAGTGTGTATACTTCTGAACTTGTGTACATTGTGTGAGCTAAATTTAAGTCAAATAGTCATTCTAAACTTCATGGAAATTAGTCAGGTTTTTTATTCAGTCAGGATGATTTAAACTATTTGATATCATGTGTAGATTGTCAATCATGGAACAATAAAGAAAACTGATTTTAAATTTACTGTCCATCAAAACTTTAAAGTGGTGTTTGACCAGGGTCAAGTGGGAATATTTGCTTTTGAAAGTTTGTATGTTTTTGAATGTGTGCAATTCTGCACAATGATGTACTTAGTGCTTTAGTTTATACTAAAATGTTGAAATTCCTCTCAGAATTAGCTCCCCTTTCATCTTCTAAACATCTGCATTGAAAATTCTCTCTTTTCATTTTTTCCTGCAGTAATTTTCTTGAACAAGATTCTTCTAACCCTCCTCTTCTGCCAAATGAGAAGTTTAGATAACACATCCAGCTCTAATCTCAGGACCATTATGAGCATTGCAGGGATGAAAGAATAGTAAAGGATGAAAAGCACGGAAGGCTTCTTCTCCACTACGCTATCTGCTGATGAGGGAGTTTTGAGGATGTTTGAGTCTTCTCTTTTCTTTTCTCTTCTCTTCTCTTCTCTTCTCTTCTCTTCTCTTCTCTTCTCTTCTCTTC
>JAUBNQ010000006.1:10657441-10671533 GCA_032353495.1 Ctenopoma kingsleyae
AATGCATGTCACTCACTCAACTCACTACAGGACAGTGTTTATACACCCTCCCCCTCTCTTCCATTCCCCATTCTGCCCTTCATGGTTTTTTCTCCTTTCACCCATCATGCTCATGTGAGCTTAGCACTGGGGAATGTGCAAGAGATGTTGGTCTGAATACTGATCCAGAGAATCTTCTCAGCAACCTTTTAAGAAAGGAGTCTCACTGTTTTGTTTTGTAGACACAGTTTTCTACTGTGCATTTCTTCCTTTTGTTTTAATATTTTTTTAAGTGTGATTAGGTGAGAAAGTAACGTGCTACCAAAGATAAACATGTTCAACATGTGTTAGAAAGAAGTGAGCATTTAGCCACAATTGCATTTTGTCAGGATGCCGGATGCCTGATGCCAGGCTGACGTTACAATTAATTTTAACTTTATGTGTTCATAAACCTAAATATACAACGGCTGCAGTGGAGGAAAACACCCAACAAAGAAGCAAGAGCACAGCACACTATCTCTTTGTGAATACTGCCTTTAAGCGTTTAAATTCACATTTCATTTTAATTGTTAAAAGGGATACTGCTTCCCTTGTGCTCACAGTTTAAATTCTTTTGCTGTCACTATTTGCCCATTAGATATTGTATTAGCTTTCCAATTATTTTGTTTACTGAGCACAGAAAGTAGTGGTGAATTGTCTTTGTTTGCTCTGTAGCAAACAAAGTAGAAAAATGCTAATAGTCTTTGTAAGTTTGGTTTCTTCTGTTATGTAAAGGAGTAACCAAATGAGACGAGCCTCCCATGTGTTCCCGCGGCAATAGTTATGATTCTCTTTGTCTTGAACAATCTTTTCCAGGATTTTCCTTCCTCTCTAGTGAGCTGTGTTGTGTTACATAACATATGTCAGCAACATATCCAGCAGTAAGATGGATTGTCCTATAGGACGCTGTTTTTTTGGCTGTCACACATTGTGGATTTGGGTTACGTTATGCAACACCCCAGGAAACAGTGTTCTACTTACGAAGTTTGTCAAGCACAAGCGAACCTCTTTAGTCATTCTGTAATCACTGTGAGGC
This sequence comes from Ctenopoma kingsleyae, assembly GCA_032353495.1. Lineage (NCBI taxonomy): Eukaryota > Metazoa > Chordata > Actinopteri > Anabantiformes > Anabantidae > Ctenopoma > Ctenopoma kingsleyae. The sequence goes on from JAUBNQ010000006.1 coordinate 10,658,496, forward strand.
CAGTGTTTATATACGCTTACTGAATATATACTTATATATACTTTCACTCAGACACATGGCATGTTACTGTGCCAGAATAGTCAGGGGCGTTTCACTACACCATTCACAGCTGGCTCAGGTCCAGCTAATGCAGAGATTGATAATGGGAAAAAAAATCTGCACAAATACTCATGAGTAAACTTACTACTTCCAACAAAGGGTGTCACAGAATAAATAATGATACATGTTTTGATATTACACTTGATTTTGATTTGATACATAGAGAAAAGTCCACTTCAACCGTCTTTTCTTTAGAGCGGAGCATGTTGGCATAGCCTACCAACCTGGTCACATGACCAGACGCTATGTTTTTTGGTGCTTCCTATTACTTTATTTCTTTGTCTCCTCATTCCTTGCTCCTTGGGCGACCCAGAGATCATTTCTGGACCACCATTATTAAGGACACCTCACCTCCTTTATTTCTGTTCATAGCAGCGAGGAGGCTGCTCAGAGGAAACAAACACAATTCTCAGAGCATATACTTACATAATTTCCACTTTGCCTAAAACATATGAATCATGTCTACATTAGAAATCAATTAGACACTCTCACCATAATCTATGTTATTTCATTTCATAATTAATGTACAAACATTTTGTCAATAAAATGTATATATATGTTGGTGGGAACAATCAGGCCAGTGGCAGCTGTTACTAGATGGACGAAGCAAACTGCTTTTCAACGCTTAGCTTAGCTTTGCTTTCGCTCCATGTCTAATTGTGTTATTTGTAAGTTGTTGAATTTATGGAAAGTATATGGATTATTGTTGTGGATTCTTCACATCAAAGACTGGACACTTTGCATGTGGTGAGCAATAAATATTTTACCTGAAGCAGAAGAGCAATGTTTGGACAGCGTATTGCAAGATGAGCACGTCAATTACTTTTTTCCCCTCTAGCAGCCCCTCAGTGGCTTTAAGTTTAGACTTCGACTTCTACAGTGAATTCTGTTTGTTTTTCTATAATGTTGCATGTGCTTTAATGATTAATGCTGACTTTCTAGGCATTTGATGCTTACATCATGCTGCTGTTCTTAAACCGTAGGACTCAGAAAACAAGAGCTGATGTTGCTAAATGTGGCTGTGATATAGAAAAGGCTTCTGTTCGTGTGATCAGGTCTGGATGTCAGTTGATGCTGTGATCTGTCTAAATGAGGGAGACAGATGAAGATGTGCTATTCAAACATTTGTCATTCAGTGCGATATTTGTTGCACTGTGTCATGACACTGCAGCAAATATGTTGAAGCACGTCTTTTTGACTTCCTACTGCTATGTAATCCACTCACAGAGGCTGTGCTTTTGTTTCTAATCATCAAGTAGGATAGAACAGAATGTTAATACATTTAGTCATAGTGTGAGAAGCTTAATTTAATTACTGACCTTCAACTCTCTTATCCTTTGCTTCTCGTTAGGGTGTGTGTGATCTCTCCACCGTGACCTCTGGACCCCGGTCAAGCTTCTCTCCTGCCATCCCTTACCTGACCCCAGACTGGGATCCATGGCGCTGGAAAAGCTCCTGCGTTTCGGAAAGCAGTTGCTAAGGGTGAAGGTGGTGAACTGTAACACAGAGGACTCACGTCTGTCCCGTTGTCTAGACACTTTTGACCTTGTAGCCCTGGGAGTGGGCAGTACTCTAGGTGCTGGCGTCTATGTGTTAGCGGGTGCTGTTGCACGAGAGAATTCAGGTAACTTCACTGTAAACAATGTAAATATGTGTTGTGAGACAAATCTTAACGCCTCCCTATATTTATGTGACCCTCTCTTGCCCCCTCAGGTCCTGCTATTGTGCTGTCTTTTCTCATAGCAGCCTTAGCCTCAGTGTTGGCAGGTCTGTGCTATGCTGAGTTTGGAGCCCGTGTTCCCAAGACAGGCTCAGCTTATCTTTACTCCTATGTGACTGTAGGGGAGCTCTGGGCCTTCATCACTGGATGGAACCTCATCCTCTCCTATATCATTGGTAAACATGAAACGCTGTTCCCATTATGTTGTGTTCCTTGTTAGTTAGTTGAGGCAAAGGATATAGTTTTTTATATATGAAGTTAGAGAATGAGATGGGATGAAGCAACCGTGACAAGTTGTTCACACACAGTTCACAGATACCAAGAGATCTACATCAACTGAGTTCTCTTCATCTCAGGTACCTCCAGTGTGGCTCGTGCATGGAGCGCCACCTTTGATGAGTTGATAGGAAAGCACATAGAGAACTTCTGCAGGGAATACATGTCTATGAATGCACCGGGTATATTGGCAGAGTACCCTGACATGTTTGCTGTTCTCATCATAATCACCCTTACAGGTGGGCAAAACTCTTTCAGTCTGACTTGTGTTGACTCTCTTGTTTTACTTATGCTTTACATGGAGCACATGTTATTCTTGTCTTGATATTTGACCATAATAGACATTTCTATGCACAATCTGTATCTTCATAAGGTCTGCTGGCATTTGGAGTCAAGGAGTCAGCGATGGTGAACAAGGTTTTTACATGTATCAACATCCTAGTCTTGCTGTTCATGGTGATCTCTGGCCTGGTCAAAGGCACTTTGAAGAACTGGCACATAGACCCTGAAGAGGTCCTACATTACAATTACACCAGTAACTCCACTCTCAAGTAAGGATGTGATCACTAACTTCTGTCACATATTCATGTTCTAAACATCTTTTGTTGTGTTTGATACTGCATTAATCAGCTCTCAGTTTGAAGGATAATTCACAGACCTCACTGAAAACATTTTATCAGAATGAGTAAAATTCATCAAAACAATTTTGCTCATTATAATCATTATTATCTTCTCCTGCCCAGTCTGACAGACACATTACCAACCAAAGAGAGTTTAGGAGTGGGTGGCTTCATGCCATTTGGTATCACAGGTGTCTTGTCTGGAGCTGCTACGTGTTTCTATGCCTTTGTTGGATTTGACTGCATTGCCACCACAGGTCAGTGCTGGATTAAACCAGAAAAAATTCACTCTTTCTGCCATGTTTTTGTTGTACTTCTCATATTCATTCGACTGTGTCAAGAGTATGTTTCAGTTTAGAGAGTAGGGTGGTGGAACTGGATAAGGAGTTGGGACCTTTACAATCCTAAGCTTGTCTAAACTTCCCAAGAGTGTTACATAAGAGGGACATGGTAGCGAGAAAAGATACAGTCAAGTGCCAAGCACTGTGACGCAGCTTATGTGTGTAAATCAAGAGATGAGAGTTGGTAAGAAAAAGTTTAAATGTTAAAAAGATTATTTTTTTGCAGATCTACACCTGTGAATAGATCTTACACACATTACATGTACGAAGAGACACATGAAATGCTTGTAATCGTTTGGGGCCTCTGGGTTGTAAAAAAAGGAAGTGTGTACACGTCTTCCAGTTTCTCTGCTTTTTGGCCCCCTGGCTTTTCCCACTCCTCTTTTTTCTGAAATCTGATTGGCTAGAATGAAGTTTGGCTTGTGGCAGCATCTGTATGTGTGTGTGTGTTCTAGCAAACTGAAGTTAACATGGTATGAAGCCGTTAATCCCCCGCCCCTCCCCCATACAAACACACACATAAACACATATAACCACACAGTTGTTACAACTGTTATGCCTATGACCTTTGATCTTTTATAATCCTGTAGACCTATAGTCAATAATTCTTACCTGTCATGTATAGTGGTGGAGGTACACACACTCCATCATTGCGATGTGATTTCACTGCAGTTCCCCTTAGGACCACTATTGCATAATCGCCTGCAGCTGATTTCTTAGGTGTTTCAGTCTTGTGGGTGCACCGATAAAATAGGGTCCTTGTTCAGTTTGTTGCAAAATACTTTGCTAAGTTTTCCACCTTTACTGGAAATCTGCAAATGAGGCCATAAAAGAGTGAATTGTGTGTACTATTAAGAATCTGCTCAAACATTGGATTAAAGTGTGCATAGTTGAAGTGATGGAGGAATGTTTAACTGGGGATAAACACGTATACAAATCATTATTACAGAAGTTACATTGAATTAAATTAAATGGCTTATTCCCTTCAAGCTATTTCAAGGGTTATTTGACGACTTTTAAGTTTACAGTTCATTCATTTTGTAGAAAATGTTACTTTTGATGCAGCCAAAGCAGTTTGCTCATCTACTAAGCATCTAAACTATATTACATCTAACTGCTTTATTTGATATAAACCCAATTGTTTTAAAAACAACTAACAACTAGTAAAGTAAGAAATCAATCAAAATATTGCTCTTTTATCTCTGTTCACTTTCTACATCCCAGGTGAAGAAGTGAAGAACCCCCAGAGAGCCATTCCTATCGGCATCGTATCCTCTCTGCTCATCTGCTTCGTAGCATACTTCTGTGTTTCTGCTGCCCTCACCCTCATGATGCCATACTACCTGCTGGACAGCAACAGTCCCCTGCCTGTTGCTTTTAAATATGTGGGCTGGGAGGGAGCCAAGTATGCTGTAGCTGTAGGGTCTCTTTGTGCTCTGTCTACTAGGTAAGGATTTACACACACCTGCAGGTTTAAATGCATGTTAATGTACTCCAGCTCTTACACTCAGATAAATATGCAGATACATATTTCTGTGTGTGTGTGTGTGTGTGTGTGTGTGTGTGTGTGTGTGTGTGTGTGTGTGTGTCCGTTTGAATATTTGTAGTGTATATTTAACTTCAGAGGGCATTTGATCCCTTAACTAAAAATAAGAGCCCTGCTAAGAATATACTAGACCCTTAGTGTATGTGTGTGATTTTGTAACATAGTCATGCCACTAAAGTTCACAAGGTGTATTTTTACTGATACTCAGTTTTTAATGGTTTCATTTAAATAGTTTTGTTTTTGTTTTAAATTCAAGATTATCAACTATACACATTCTTAATTTAAAGCTATGTACATAATACATTTCAGGTCAGGTAGATGGGTATGAACAATTGTGTACAAATGTCATATTCCATAGGTTCCTGCATGCCACTAATATACTTACACTATATGTTATGCACTATACAGTATGCAGTATAACCGTATGTGTACTGTATGATGCTCCTCGTATGAGCTGGTGTCTCAGTTCATGTATGTTTTTGCGGTGTAACTGTGGATACTATAAATGCTGGTCTTCCCTCGGTAGCCTGCTGGGTGCTATGTTTCCTATGCCCCGTGTTCTCTGGGCTATGGCTGACGATGGGCTGCTTTTCAAGTTCATGGCCGGGATCAGCCCCCGCACCAAAACCCCGCTAATTGCAACCCTCACCTCTGGCATAGGAGCAGGTGAGACACTAACACGCATGTTTTAAAACTGCATCCATGTTCACTAAGGCCTCTTGTCATGCTGCAGCGCTGAGCTGTGTTGGTTGCAAATGTTCTGTCCTGCTGACTGTAGATTCTATTTTAAGTGGGTTTTAAAGAAACCTGCCAGGAATCAGTACCCAAGCATGAAAAGGGTATCCTGCGATACATGGCCAGGTCTCTTTTTAGTAAGCTGAACCAGTCAAGGTTTTGTGTCTCTTCTTTATCATTCTGCTAACATGGTTCAGTGACTATACATAGTTTCTAAGGAAACCTAAGAGATATTCTGCACTTGCATCTTGCTGTTACAAAGATGAATAAAGATACCGACCTAACCTGCATAAAGAAGCAACCAAATATTTTATATTGGAGTGAAGAGTAAGAGCATGTGGAGCACCATGTATGAAAAATATGGCCTGTTGGCATTTCAGCATCCTTGAACCAACATCACGCACTTGCTCTTGCTCTACAGTATAACCAGTCTGGTATCCTGCCGCACGCTCTCCTGTCCCCATTTAATTCTTCTGCCTCTACTGACCTCTTTCAATTCTTCCTTTCCCCTTCTTCCTTTCCCCTGTACCGGCAACTGTCATGCCAATCTGATGTTTTCCTCCCCACCTCACCCCAGTCTTTTGGGTTCGATGTTTCCCCTACCCCGTATTATCTTTGCCATGGCTCGAGATGGCCTGCTCTTCTCCTTCCTGGCCCACATCAGCGAGAGGAAATCCCCCATAAAAGCCACTGTGACTGCCGGGGTTATGTCTGGTAAGACTAATAGAGAATGTGAAATACAGATAGATAAGGAAAAGGGAGGCTTGTATTTGGAGTGAAGGAGATTAAAAGGACTTGACAGAGAAGGAAGGAAGAAGAAGAAATAGGAAAATGGTAATGCTTTATATTACAGGTCCTCTATTTGCTAGTCTTGTTTTTCTGATATTTAATTTGTTAATTTTTGGATAGTCTCCATTTAAGGCATACGAATTGCCAAGAGACATGGAAAAAGCATATATTGCTACAATTTAGTACCAGCTAGGAACAGTACATAGCTAGTTTTTATTAAGAAAAACTAGGAAATTATGTAGTAGACAAGTGGAAATTAATTAATAAATACACGGTAAATATCAGTATCCATCTGGAACCTCCAGTATGCTTTGCCAGCAGGCACAGGAGTGGATTCAGGTTTAGATAATAGCAATAAAAACAAAACAAGTTGGTTGTTAGGCAAGAATGAAGTGTAATGCCAAAGCAAAACTACACAGAAGCATAACAGTCTGACAAAGTATTGTAACTAGCTGGTATAAATACTGGATAACAGGTGAGTGGGCATGGAAGAACAGAGATTACTACAGGACAGGTGAACATAAGGAAACAAAAACTCAGGACAAGACTGAGAGCATCTGGTGGATCGACTGAGAATGGCAGGAAAGAAATGCGTAAAATAAAAGACTGACACAGGAACCATTATTTCAAGTTTTAGTTTTTGATTACATCGTGGTATACTGTATTCTATATAAATTATATTCTATGTAATTTCAAGGTTTAGGTCTTTGTTTTGTTACTCAGCAGGAAATCTGTAAAGGCCATTCTATTGCCGGCAAAACATTTCACTCAAAACCAAAAAGGTCATCTTCATAGTGGCACTAGAGCATGTGGCATCTGCGCAACATATATTTTGGGACAGAATTTCTTGGCAATCCAGCAGTTGATGAGATATTTCAGTGTGGACGCACATGATGGTTATGGTCACAGCATCCAGTAGTGGGTTAGCATGGTGGCTCAATGGTTGTCTCACACCACTCTTTCACCTTAAAGGCAAGAGCACTAATCATATTTATGTATCTCTGATCTTGGTTTAATAATTGTGATAATTAGATTTTTTTGCAGTGTACAGTATGTGCTTCCTGTGAATGAGTATGTTCTGATTGAAACTCAAATTTATTTTGGAAAAGTATTACAGTGTCCTCTAATTATGTTTTACAGAAACAGGTAATTATGATCAAGCAAATATTTTCATCTTTCCATCTCATCCTTTTCTTCTCTTTTTTGCTCCTTAAAGCAATCATGGCTTTTCTGTTCGACCTGAAGGACCTGGTGGACTTGATGTCAATAGGGACGCTGCTGGCCTATACATTAGTAGCTGCTTGCGTCCTGGTGCTCAGGTCAGTGGGGATACATAAAACTGTAGATGTTAACATGGGACACTAAGTTTGAACCTGTCCATGTTGTCATAAGTTCATTCTTGAATGTGAGGTGGAAATCATACTGCCAGGCATGTTATTTCCATGGTGAAGCTGGTCCAGCCTGAGGCTGAAACTATTTACAGTTTGATCATCACCTTCCTGTTATCACATGTCTTTATAGCTCTTTTAGCAACCAGTGATATTCCATCCTGCATTTATGTTGAAAGTAATTTCATACTAATTCAGACAAATTCGTCAATAATTTGTTCATTATGCTCGAACATTGCAATATGTTCTACTTATTACTGATAATAGCAACTATTTAAGGGATGTGATGCACAGTGAAGCTGCAATGGTAAAAAAGGGCACCACAGTGGTGTTGTTGTCCCTCCCTCATCAACACCACTGTGGTACCTTTGAGCCAGATCCCAGCAGCTCTCTGGTCACCAAGTCAGACTGTGTTTGTCCTGAGCATCTTCCATTTCAATGACACTTACCCTGAATAAATAAAAGGTTAAAAATATCAACTTGTGTGATATGTTTGATTATGTCAGGTATCAGCCGGATCAGCCCAGTGTGGTGTATCACATAGCGAATACCCAGGAGGAAGTGGAGCTCAGCGACGGTATCAGTGTCCCCAGTATGGGCATTCTGCCTGGTGTGGAGGAAAGGTTTAGCTTCAAAACCCTGCTATTCCCACAGAACCCTGAGCCATCCATACTGTCAGGCTCCACTGTCAACATCTGTGCCTCTGCTATGGGTATCTAATTATACCAGACTTCCTTTTGCACATTTATATACAGTTTCAGATGGAAAATAATTTCATGTTCTTCTGTAGGAATGTTGATCCTGACGTTCAGTATATTGGCCGTGCAGGGAGGAGCAGCTTTGTGGAATATCGTAGTCCTCAGTGTCATCTTTATAGTGTGTCTTCTCCTCACCTTTATCATCTGGAGACAGCCTGAGAGCAAGACGAAACTCTCTTTCAAGGTTTAATTCCAGAAACATATTCTGTGTGGCATAAATAATTTTGGACCTTTTGTAATGTCTTAACACAAGCTGTTGTACTTTCTTTTTTTGTGATATTAGGTTCCCCTGTTGCCCTTCATTCCAGTGATCAGCATGTTTGTCAATGTCTACCTCATGATGCAGTTAGACAGAGGCACCTGGATACGATTTTCAGTCTGGATGGCTTTAGGTACAGTACTTATACTACATGACTATCGAGAATACTTTGTAGGGTTTAATCTGACATGTCCAGTGCAGAAATTGTACTCATTTCTGAAGATGTTGTTGTCACACCTTTCACTTAAGTTTCTCTGCCTGAAGAATGGTCTTTTTTCATACATGTGGTATCACAGCTGCATGCAGAACTGTGAGGAATTTCCTTTAGCAGTGCATTCAGTAATACGTTTTGTGTGTTAGTTACTAATATAAAATGTGGATATTGTCAAAAAAAAAAAACAGTAATGTATTTGTGGTCATTTTGATACTTTTAAAGGTTGACAGTAGTTTGTTGCATTAAGCTGACTTAAATCTCAAGGCGTTGAACTTGCTGGAATGTATAAACAAGGGTATTCTCAAAATGCTCTGTTTGCATTTTCCAGAATCAGCCAAAAAAAATAGCCTATTTCAAGCCTTCTTCAAGTTTCCATCTGCTGGCATAAGCTGACACAACAAATGGGAAAACATTTTGTTTTAGAGACTACTGTATATTACAAAAACAGTGATGTTGTGCTTTGCTTTTTCAGGTTTAGTGATCTACTTCTGCTACGGTATTCATCACAGCACTGAGGCGGCTTTGCGCCGCACATCTATGGACACAGAGATGAACGGCTTTAAGCGTGGTCATGAATTAGAATCCATATCTCCAGAAAAGGAGGCCTTCCTCCACAATGGAATCCATGGCAGGGAAGAGGACGACAGAGATTTGTAGAAATTAGTAGAACACGCTGCATAACTTTCAGCCTGCCATGACGCCAGTGTGTCTGTGTGAAACAGTTTGGAACTCCCAGCCCCTTACTGGCAGTACTCCCTTTAGGAGAAAGTAATGATAAATAACTCTGTTCTAAAATAAAACCTCAGAATTTCCCCTACATCTGTTAATTCAAACAAAGGCAACTAATGATAATATTAATGCAAAACAGAACTTCTATAAATTCAGTATTTTGTTATATGTTTCTTACACCTTTGCTTGACTTTGAGATTCAGCTGTTTCTGTGTCTTGCTTGTCTGAGGGGTGTAGTGCTCATGTTGGGAACCTGAAGCATATCTGTTTCAGGGAGGTTCACGGTTATTGGGAGACTGTAATATTTGTGTCTCTTCATGGAGCTTCTTCATATAGGTCATAGGTCGTTTGGAGAGTGTCTGGGTTCCATTGCTGGCCGCAGGACCCTGTGCTTATGTGGTAACATCTGTCATCTGGACAGACTTCAGCAGTTACTCACTTTTTATTTTCTTATTTTCTTTTTTGCTGTCAAAACATAGTAACTACTGTATATATCTACGTAATTCTGAAAACCAGAAGACATATCAGTATTAAATACAGATTGGTACAAATAGCTAGATTTTTTTGAACCTGCCAACTCTTGTGTAACTAATGTTTGCTGCTTTAAGAGTTCTTGCAGGAAGCTGTAGCAGACAGTTTCCATGTGTCTAACTTTAAGTCTAAAGAATCGCATTGGTGCCGTCTGAATTTCCCCGACTTTTACTTGAAAAGGGGAAAGACTGGCATTCTGTTAGTGGTTGTATGGTTTTAATCCACATCAAGTACCAGTCATGAACAGTAACATGCCATGGATCTGGCTGCAAATGATTCAGATGTTTGCAGATGCTGCAAACATTTGGACATTTCTTACACTCAAATACAGAGATTCAGAAAAGATTGATCGGAAACTTTAGAGCAATATTTTAAATTCTCAGACCATGTGGCTAGAAATGTAACAACTGACAGTTATTAAAATACGCTTTGACTATTATAATATACTTATATATACTTTTAATATCGTTTGCTGAATTTCACTTTACTGTAACATTAGACAATAGTGGATCTTCACAGTGCTGGCTGCTGTGTCTTTTTGCATCTGTAACATGTAATGGTTAGTTTCTTTTTTCAAAATAATACTAATTTTAGATTTGAATGACTGCTTTTGTTCTCTATTTGGTTTACTGTGTTTATTTTGTTTCTGAAATAGTTTATATTCCCCCTTTTCAAAAGCATGATATTTTTCAGATTATGAATTAAATTAAATTTAGTTTTCAATTTAGTAAAAACCTACAAAACATTTTATCAGGTAGATTTTCACCATACATTTATTTCCATACATTTTGGGGTTATTGTCATTAAAATATCTGATACTTTTAGATATGTTTTCTCCTTTTATAAAGAGTATTCCACTGACTTAACATTTCACTTTTATAACTTTGTCAGACATTTTATACCAATAGTGGCTAATGCAGACTCAAGTTTCAAGCCTTGTACAGAGATGAGGAGCAGGCTATGGGTCGACCATGGATCAGTTGGTCAGGCAGTTGTCTAGGAACCGCAGGTTTGGTGGTTTGATTCCAGGTTCCCCTGACTCCTGTCTGCATGTCGAAGCATCCCTGGACAGGACACTGAACCCCGAACCCTTGTTGCCTTATGGGGGCTGCCTAAAACAAGAATTTCCCCAAGATTAATAATAAAGTATAAATTATTAATATTATTATTATTATTATTATTATTACAGTTCTTATAAACTTATTTCTTTCTAACTCCACAACGTCACAACCTCTGCCTCAACAAATGCTGACATCACTTTACTTTAACACTGGCGGCTTATCAGACTTCACCCAGAAAGCTTCATAAAACTTTTAATGCAAAAGTTCATACAGCGATCTGTAGACAAACTTTAGTGCATATAATCACTGTAATCCTCCTTTTAGTAAATGTTAAATGCAAACTGATTCTTAACACGTCATAGTTGTACATGTGGTCTCATTAGTTTTAACGTTTATGCATCATTTCAGGTTTTATTAGGTGGCTCAGCTGAAATAGTTTTGAACAATATATAATTCCAAAAACTGCAGAGACGGCCTTTATGCAGAGAATTAGCTAGTCATTAGCAGAGCAGAGGAAATACTTCTCAGCGTACCTGAGCCAGTGTGTGTGCCAGCGTATCTCATGGAGTACAAACCCAAAACAGAAGTGTGTTTATGAACTTCAGGGTAGTTGTCATAACAGTCACCAAACAGAGTGAAAATTTAAGGAAAGTCACATGAAAGTCTTGCAAGATTATGTTTTTGAGCAGTTTCTCCTGCTTACGTTTAGCTCACATTTTAGAAATTTGTGCTTGTTTAATATGGATATGCAACATCACAACAGATAAGCATAGTGTGGCCCCTTGAAGTTTTAAAAGTCCATTACAATATGTAAAATCAGAATTGTGTATATATGATGTGTATATTTCTGGCAGTAAATTATTTGTAAATTGCTATTTTGAAAGCCTGTGACATTTGTGCATCTGTAGAAACGTCTGTCTGTAGCTTAGCTTTGCTTGGATTTTTGTCTGTTGTGTTACTTATATTTTGTTTACATGATGATCTTTGTATCCTCAGGGTTGGCAAAATAACTGCCTTCACCATCTTTTGCCATGTGGCAGACTTAACTAGTAGCCTAATGTCTTATTAATAAAAAAAAGTGGTGTAGAATATGAATTGTGGGATGTTGGCATAATATAGTTCTGTGGGGTCGTGTAGTGGGCTGCGTATAAGACCGCCTTTCACAGTAGAAGTGCAATAATAATAATCTGTGGCAATGCATTACTGCTTCAAATATTACTTTAATTATCTAGTAACTGTTCCCGGGGTTTTGGTCATTTCTGCACTTAAAACGCACAAGTTTTGCAAATAATCAAGTCACATTAAGTTTCCCACTCCCCATAATTATATTTGTTTCAAAGAAAACAATTCACAATACAACATACTGTAACAAAAGCTGTAATTTACACTCAAGTGATTCATGTTTTGTCTTGTTAGTTGTGAATATCCACAATAATACTTGGTTATATAAATATACATATATATATATATACTAGGTTTTTTTGTTTCCATGACATTTAAACAATTTTCTGTTGAATCAGTACAAAGGGATGCATGTGTATCTTCTGGCATAGTAAGTATTTGTTATTCCTACATGTTGTGCCAAACCTAGTGTTTACTTTAAAAATAAATATATATTAAAATGGATGAAAGAATAAGATTCTTTTTCATTTGATCCTGCTGTTGAATTCTACTTTAGCTTGGCCTCACATCACATATGTCATATCATCAGGTTTATCGTTTATTTATATTTGTGTACAATTTGTTGAAAGATCACAAAAGCAATCTGTGCAATATGATAACATCAACGAGTCACTCGTCAGTGTTCACCTTTGTGGTTCATTTTCCACTTACATGTAGCCTATTAATAGACCAACATGAAAAGACTTCCAGGTCTCTGTTGAAATGTTAAATATCAGCCTGACACGTGACTTTGGTGTGTTTTTAACCAAAACAAAGAGAGCCACTGTATATAATCTGGAAGAAAGTACTC